>AGDA01006693.1:0-13967 GCA_000281935.1 Mengenilla moldrzyki | reverse complement strand
CATAAATAACGCCATATTACAAAAGTTTTTTAGTACCATTTATACTTTTGAAAGATAAATGATTGTAAAACAATATTTACTTACTAAGAGTACATTTAATTGAAGCACAGGTACACAAATTTCATTTTGAGAGACTCTAAAAGCTTCTAAACAATCCAAAGACACTTCGATCATTTTCAGAATTGATATCATACAATACTGCAAATCGCATTTAATAACAGCAATGTTGTCATTCTCTATAGACATAGCAGTAATAATTATATGTAATGGTAATTGATTACTACACTGGGAATGCCGTTCTTTTATAACTAAAAAGAAATTCTTTAAAATACGATGGTAAAGAAACAATTCTTTTAATGTAACGATATCATGATGATATCTTAAGAATCTAAATATTTCTTCTTTAAAACATACGTTTCTATTCTTTAAATTTTAAAATTATAATCTTTAATACTAAATACATGAGTATAATTTTGTTATTCTAAAAAAAAATTATTGTCTTATTTGAAAGGCTGATTTTCTCATTGTATCTATTAAATGACGACTATTTTGTCACACGACTACTATTAGCTTATGTTTTTAGGGTTTTTGTTTTCAAAATAGAATCAGTGTATCTGTATCTCTTCTTTGATAAAAATATATCAATTTAATTGAGTCGTAACGTCAATTTGAAAATTTCTTGTCAGTTAATAAAATCATTAAAAAAACTCATGTATTAACTATGGTAGTTATTAAAAGATTTAATTTTGTTAATAGTATCTTTATATTAAAAATAGAAGAGATGTAATAAATGTTATAAAATCGTTATTTACTTTTAATTTTACTCAATTTATTTACTTTAGGGTTTAACTTTAAATTTAAAAAAATCGGTTAATACTAATATAAAAGCCAAAAAGAGATTTTGAAGAATTTTCAAAAACGATTAGTTCAAAATTTATATTTTGGAGAGAATTTTTTTTCTTTTTACTAACACGAAATTAGTTTAATTTAATTCATTTTATTTTGTTTATTTATTAAAATAAAATTTGAATAGTCTAATTGAAATGATTAAATTTCGGCACTGTAGTTTCAATGAATTTTCGTGAATTTGCAATGCAAATTTCCAAATTGAAAATTATAAAATGCTAAAAACAAAGTTAGGTGAAAAATCATTATCAAATTAAAAATTAGTTTCAATTTTATAAATCAAACAGTGAAAACATTGTTAGGATTAAAGTTTAAATTACATAATTTGTAAAATAAACAAACAACAATTAAAAATAAATAATGATTCCAATATTTTATAAAGATTTGTTTTATTAAATAAATTTTATGAACGATTTTGAAAATTTTTATTCTTTATTTAAAGTGATAAAACTATTTATGATTTTAAAACTTTAATATTTGTATGAATTGTGATTAAATTTTATTTACTTAAGAGAAGTAATGTAATAATATAAACTGAATAATCAAAAACAGAAAAAAAAAAATAATTGAATTAAAAACAGAACAAAAATTATAAGCTTCGCCCTTTAATTTGCAAGCCTTATTTCAATTAAATAGTATTTGGAAACAAATCTAACACAAGAAGAAAATATAAAGCTTTAAATAATCGGAAACTTGAATTTGAAATTAGTGTTACTTATCTAAAAACTTTAACGTTCTAAGATTTTAAATTTCAATTTTGATCCAAATGCTCTCGATTGATAAAGAAACGCTTTTGAAGTCATACAATATTTTTATACAGGAGTTAATTCATAGTGGGTGAAGTTACATGTATCAGAACTGAACTATAGTAAACTCTGTGTAAGCAAATATTTTAAAAAATAAAAACTTTTTATAAATGTGATTTTTACAAAGATATGTTTCAATAAGGGCTTTCAGTTTTTAATACAAAACTTATGCATTATGAATTAAATAGAACTTGTGAACGTTACATTATATATCTGATGCTGCTCTATTTTTGTTACAATAACTGTTCATTAAATTAATTAAAAAATATGCTTTCATTTAATGTTTAAATGTTTCAAGTGTTTTATGTCTTTAAGTGTTTTGATGGACCTACCTTAGGAAACTCCGACTATCAGATTATATTGGAAAATTTATTCAAATTTATATAAAACTTTTCTAGAAAACTTAAATGTTTAGTACTCAGGTTAGTGTCAATTTTAACCTTCTTTCAATGTAGAACAGTGTATTTACTGCCTGCACACTTTTAAATTTTAGAAAGAATAATCCAGTTTACCAAAAATTTTACAAAAAAATTTTCAATGAAATAATAACCTTAAATGACAGTTTTAAAAATAAAAAGTTGATAGTATTTTAACTAACGTGTTCTCCGTAAAGGGTAGTTTTACTAACATAAAGATGACTGAGTAATTTTCTACGACGTAAACAATAATTCTATTGAAGATTCACTGAGAATAATTAGCCGATTTAATAATATTAAAGTTTGTAAGAAAGTAAAAATAAAAAAAAATTTAAGGTTTTTACTAACTCTTCATATTGATTCCAATTAATGTATATTTATCTTTGAAAATTTCGTATTAAAAACCTTAAACCTTAAATTTGTGGGTATTTTTTAAACGATTTTTGTTAATTTTTTTCTTTAGTGTAAGCTTACAAAAATACCTTTAAATAGATCGAAATCGAACCAAATCTAATGATTAAATTTACTCTAATTTTTAGAAAGTTTTACTAGAATTAAAGTTGTTTAATCTCAAACAATTTTTAATTATTGCACAAACTAATTTTCTGATCATTTTGTAATGAAATTAAGTTTTGATTCATTGTAATTTAGTTTTAAAATTTAATTTAAATTCTCTAAATCATAGAATCAAAAAACAGCAAATTAACCTAAAAATAAAATGTAATTCCGTGCATTTGAAACTAAAAAATAAAAGGTTAGGTTATCTTCAACATTTTAAATAAACAAAAGAAAGAACTCTAGTCCCGTACAGCCACTTGGTTTTCACGAAAACTGTAAGATGATTAAAAAGGGGTATTAGATCTCGATTGTTTGAAAATCGTCAAATAACATGATTAATGAGTTTGATTCTTATCATTTATTCAAGTTTCGTTTTCATCCGTTTTTGATCGTATTTTAGTTTAATTTTGTGTTGCTTAGTACGACATTTATCGTCATGAAAACATCGTATAAATGATCCTGTAACGGGACACTGCATATAGAAAATTTATAGATAGAAGAGTGTTCATTTAACGATAAATATCTTAAAAATCGCTAAAAAAATTATTTTGAATATAAGTTTAAAGCAAAAATAGCCGTACTTATACACAAACAAACTATTTAGTGCTGAACAATAAAAAGAATATTTTTATTCAATTTTTCTATACAAATTATATAACATTTTGCTTTGGTCTATATTTTTTATATAGTAAGTTATTTATTTATGAATATTTAAAAAATACTTTTATAAATTTCATATAAAATCCATATGTTAAAAAATAAACAGTTCCATATTTGTTTTTTACATTTACAATAAATTTCCAAATACAAAAAATAATGATTTTATAAAAAGCCGTATAAAACTCTATATGAAAAAGTTCAACATTGAATTTTACATATAATTTGGTCTGTGTGCAATGTAATTGTGTGTTAAACTGCATCAGCTAAAATGGCACTTAATAAGTCCGATTAGCTAAAATTGTCTACAGTAACCTATAACCTGAATTACAAATCAGACTGATCATTGTATGGGAAAGTATCAGCGAAAATTTGCTTACAAATTCCCGTTCATAAATCAAAAAAAAACAAACAATTATACTGTAAAAGCGTTTCGAATAAGAGATTTAAAAATGACATAGAACTGTTAGATTTCTTTTAAGAGAATAAACATTAATGTAATACAAAGTTTTAAAAAATAACCAATATCTAATAAGGGACGTAAGAAGTCATTATCCTACAAATGGGATTAGAGAATGAACTTTTAGAAAATGAAACGGAAAAAATAAAAATGTGAAGAACGCCTATTTCTTGTTAATGTAGTTATTTATTAATTTGGATTTTATTTGAAAGAAAATTTACAGAAAAAAGTCGTTTAATTTAAAAATAAGTCCGTAAAATTTATGAGACACAAAGTTCAGTTTTCATTTTCATCGTTGTACCGTCGTTTTTCGCTCATTTTGCGCGACGTGTTGTGTATTTTCACATGCTAATTATACTAAAATTTATTATTTGATATCTAATTAAGGTACATTGCAGCGAAATCATGAGCCATTTATTATTTCGCCGTTTTTCAAGTAACGAAAAACTAAGAAAAATCTCTGCGTCTTTTTAATAATTAAATATATAAATTACGGTATTTGATACCGCGTAAGTTTTTCATTTATAACATACAGATCGTAATAACTAGTGCTTATTCAACAGATCAGTTTGGCTTTTTATCTGTCATTATTCATATAGGATAATTTTGATTTAATTGATTTCAGTAGTAGGTAACTTAAATCAACTTTTAAAAATTTGTTAAATTAAGTAATATTGATTTTCGAAAATTCGATTTATTTTAAGTTTTTTATTTCTATATTAATAATTATTTATCCCGTTAAACACTTTGAATCCAAAAAGAATTCGAAGTGCGTCTTAAACATTTATGTTTTTCTAAGCTAATGAAATAGGGCAGCGGTTCCCAAACGTTTTTAATTACTGTACCCCTTTTCAAGTCAGTACCATTTTTAAGTAGCTTTTTTTCCACTATATAGAAGTGTATTTCGTTTCATAGGGTTGCCACTTTTATTAATTGTTATTAACTATTATTATATCTTTTTTAAATTATTTTAATTTATTATTTTAACCAATTTTTTTTTATTATTTTTGCTTTTTTTACTTTTCTAAATATCTTTTAGCTCAGATTTGAAATTTTAAAATATAAAATATGTGAAAATGTAAAATATTTGTGCGTAATATGATTATCGCATGCGTATACGTGTGCGATTTTAATTTTCATAGAAAACATCAAAAAATTTTAATAGTTATTATCTTAACGAAAAATATTTAAATGGCAAGAAATTTGTTTCCAGAGATTTATTTATAAAAAGTTTTTTTTAATACACTACGATACAAATAACATTTTAAAATTTGTGACAAAGTTGTCCAAGTAACATCTATATACGTCACAACGGAAAAAGATATAATTCAGTAACAACAAGCTTTCTTTGGGCCTTACATTGAAAGGTGCTTATCGATCATATTTTTAAGTCTGTACATGCCAGTAAAAAACATTTTTTACTGTTCTGACGTCTATAGATGTCTTGTTGTGATTAAAATAAACCATTTGCCTCTAAAGCGTCTATAAAAGTCGCTGTGGCAATTTTATCAGAAATTTTAAAATTTGTGGCATGCAAGGTTTGATGTTTTTTATTATTTACATTTCAAAAACATATTATTTGTTTTTTTTTTCGATTGTTATTAAATAGCAACCTTTATTTAAAAATTTTATATTATCGTGTAAATTAAAATTATATCTTTAATTTCGTTCAATAAAAGATGTTTAATGTTAGGAAATTCCTTGCTTTGTAACTGTATAAAGCAAACAGAATTTGGAGTATAATTTATTTTTAGGATGACAGTAAGTTTTGTTTAAATAATTTTTTTTTGAAATTTTTGCCGCCATTACATCTTTTTTTTGAAGTAATCCTAAACAGTCTGCAGCGTAGACTGTTGGGGATAGCTGAAATAGGGTTTTAAAATTACTTTAAAGTCAAAATACTAGCACTAATCTTTCTAATTAATTATACTAGCTACCTAAAGCTACAAATATCAAATTAAAAAAAAAAACAACAATAAGATATGTTATCAAATAAATAAAAAAATAAAAAAATCGAATGTTTTCGATCACTGTATTTAATCGCACTTCAATGCTGAAATGATTGATTTATTTGCTTCACTAAACACGAAGAGATATTTTGTAAGGCTACAATGGCGATTTCCTCAGTGTATTGTACAGAATGGATCCAACGTCATTCACTTCTCGTATAACAATAACATAGCCATATACAACTTTTCATTCATATATTTAATAATAAAATTTTTAAATATGACGAAAATTTAATTATTTATTAACCAATAACCTTTTAATATGTGTGGTAAAAAATCTATTTATTTTATCAATTTTTTTTATTGAGTTCGCAAAACTGCTTTATAATCTTTTTTACTAGATTTTAATAAATTTAATTTTTTATGTTAATCAATCTTTTTGTGCACTTATGCTGTATTATTTGTGACAATGTTTTACATACGAAAATTATATTCTTTAATTAAAGAGTGTAATCATTTAATTATTTAAAGAAGAATAAAATGCTTGGAATGTGTAAGAATATATTTGGATTTTAACTCTTTTAAAAACATTGTTTCTTATAATGCATTAATTAATATAATAAACTTCATCAACTTAATAAGGAGGACAGTGATTCTGATTATGGCGAAAATATTATTCATGAAAATTGTGAAACCTGTCAATTAGAAGCCTAAGTAAGTTATTGTTTTAAAAGGCTACAAATTTTTGCTCAACGAAGACTCAGATGATCGCTTGAACTGGAAAAACGAATTTTTCTAAAAAATGGGCCTTTTTGTAGTTTTTATATATTGCAGAACGTAGTTTCTCTTTAAAACCAATTTGATTGTTTATATGCTATGAAATATGACAGATCGATTTGAAGGCAAAGTAATTTTTACAAATGTATTTTGATACTTTTTCTCATATCCAACGGATTGCTGATTAATGGGTTTAAAAAAATTCAACGAATGTATAAAGTTTACATCAATAAGGCTTTTTTAACTAGAGTTCAAATAAGCCCATCTAAAGCTCTGAATTTCGGAGTTTCAAAAAATCACACTCAATTACATAACTAGAGTGTTTATAAACCCTCATCTATTGATGAGAATTCAAAAAATATGACATTTGGTATGACAGTGGCTAAGGAAACATTGTTGAATAAAGTCTTTCAGTGACGGATAATAACTTATACACTTTATAGTATATTTTTTAGTGAATAAATAGCTGTTGGCTTAATACACGTACATTCATAAGGCTAGGTGCAAATCAATCGCAGTTTGTGCAGTTTAATTTTAATATAAACGTAACTTCTTTTTTTAAATAGCGTAATACTTTGCTTCTGGACTTCTGGCAATCTCTTAACCAGTGAACAGCGCATGTCAATGAAATGACCAAAGTCGAAAGAGCTACAAACGATAGAACGACGAACGTCAGTGAAACGTTAAAAATAAAATGCAGCGAGCGTTTTATAAAAAATATTTTTATTTTTTGGGAACTTCCAACTTCAACAGCCAAAATAATAATAATTATTATAATAATAATATAAACATTGTAAATAAATAATGTTTCTAAAATTCCGTTAATTAATTGTCGCGTTTTCTATTTGAAAATTGGCATTAAAATATAATTAACAAATTTGAAAATGCGAAGCTTAGAATAGGAAAAGCAAAAATGAAAAAAATTACCAATGAAGTTACAGATTTTACATAAACTTTATTCTTGAATTTTTTCCTTACAATTTTTCGTACTTGAAAAAACGTAACTGCATGTACGTAGAAAATAAATTACATGAACTGCGATTAATTTGCGCGTAACCTAAATATTTTGAAACTATACTTTACTCAGAAAGCTAACAATCCACTAGCGCTCCAGAATCAACTGATAAGAGAGCAGTGATTTATAGCAATTTTTTGCATAACTTATCATTGGGTATCAAACTTACTCAATTTAATGAATAAAAATTTAAGGTTTTGATTAAATAAAATTCACTCACTTTTAGTAAAAAAGAATTACTAAGTTTTAGAAAAAAAGAAATAAGTAAAATATTTTTAATAACATAGTAAATATTATTTATTTATCCCATTTAGCAGTGAATTTTTTTACTAAAAGTTATTAAAAATTTTTCTCATTATAAGAATTAAAAAATAATTTTTCTGTGCATTAGTAAAATTTCATTAAAAGTATTTGTAAAAAACCAGTTATTGTTATCTGTATATTTATATTATATGTATATTTCTTTAAAAAATCTAAATTCTGAACAAAATTGTCAGGCTTAAGAAGCTTAAGCTTTATTTCAACAATACATAGATTGTTACTAGTATGCAATTTGCTCATTTTATTATACTTACTATTATTAAAAACTTCAATTTTTATTTGGTTGGATTTAATAATTTGTGTTTTATTAAAATAATAATTTTTATTTCTGAAATCGTTCATATTTTTTAACAACAGCACCTTATTGCAATAAGACTAAATATTTGTTGTCACAGTTTTAACTGAAAAATTTATTCGTTCTATTTTTGGTTGTATTTAATAATTTATAAAATCAAAAAGTTTCGATTTTTTTTCACTTTTAGTAATTTAAAAAGTAATTGAAAAACCAATCTAAAAATTTTTAATCAGTCAAATTAAAAATTTATTTTGATATTTTTTTAAGAAGAATCGAAATTTTTGAATACTTTAGTAACTGAGGGTGGTTTCGAAAAAAAACTATAGCAATGTTAATTACATTTTGTTGATGATTTTCGGTTTTTAGCAGTAAATAATTATGTAGTTGTTATATAATTGCACGATAATAAAAAACAAAAAGACGACAATTATAAAAATAACCACGTTAATACCGGATGCAATTTATCAACGGAATTTAACATGTTTCGCCTATTCGGTTTATAATTACAAGAATGATTGCTAAAAACACTAATTGGTTTAACACGACACTTACTGTCAAAACAGTATTTTCTTTTTAAAAATAAAGTTCCGGGAGACATGTATTTGAAAACTAAGTAAATAGTTTTCTAAGTGGTCACTGATTTTTTCAATCTTTAAAGATCTAAACTGAATTTAAGAAAAGAAAATTAGAAGTCCCAATTAAGTTATTATGATTTTCATGTAAAGAAAATGATAAATTGTAAGAGTTTGCGATGAAAAATTTCGAACATTTTTCTCGTCTCGTTTTCTAATTCTTTGAAATGGAATCGTATATAATTAACGTTTTTAAAAAGTAAATAACTTCCTTTAAATATACGCTTAATTAGATTCATTAATCTTCTCGCTGACTGCACAAAAAATTTTCACAAATTGTTTTATTTTTATGCATATGTCTTTCATAAAAAAAAAAATATTAATCAGATTTCGGAAATTGCTACTTTAACAGCGGCAGCGATGGAAAAAAGAAACGACCACGAACCGCTTTTACGGCTGCGCAAATCAAATTGTTAGAGGCGGAGTTTGAGAAAAACAAATATTTATCCGTTGCCAAACGATTGCAATTATCAAAAACATTAAAATTAACTGAAACCCAGGTTGGTATTAAGTTTGTCTGGTTTTTTTTTTTACATTGACAGTTCTGAAATAATTCTTACTCCTTATCAGCTTTTTAAGTTTTAAGACGTGTTCCAATAGTGAATAGATAACGTTTATCCTTATTTCTTATTTTTTATTAAATTAGTATAAAACATATACATTTTAGTCAACAGGGAAATATTTTTTTTTTTCATGCTATAGAACAATTATGCCCAACCTACATCTAATTTTTAGACTTTTTAAAGTTTTTAACTGTATATTATTTTTTAATATTTAAACTATAGACCGTTTAATCGAAAAAATAGAAGAAATTACCCATTGACATTAAAAAAGAAAAAAAACAAGTATAATACAGAAACAAATATTACATTGATTTTAAGATTATAAAATACAGTAGTAATTCGACACATGAGTTTAATTGGTTCCATAGCCTTGCTCGTGTGTCAAATTATTTGTAACTAAAAACAATTTTCCCCAATGAAATCAATTGAAATACTAAATGCACAAAAAACAAAAAACACGAACCCAATTTATCAAAAACACTTCGGAAATGAAAGAAATAAGCACACAGATTGAGGTACAATCTGTGCCAAAAACTGTTAGACGCTTCACATGACATCAAAATGCTTAGTAAGCAATGAAAAAATGAGTATTTTTTACACCTAATAAACATACATACATATATTTGAAACCAATTTTATACAAAACAAAAAAAAAGTATTGTAATTTTAAAAAATAACCAAATTAAGCAGTTTAAAAAAAAGTTAATATAAATTTTAACGAAATCCCATTAAATATACAGATAAATTTTACAATAAATATGTTTGGTGCTTAATGTTTTTATGGCAAGGTTGGTCTACTTTAAAAAAGTTTATAATGGTAAAAAATTGCAAATTTACTTTGTAAAAGAAAAATTTTAAAAAATAACACAAAATATTCATGCCAAAACTAATAACATTTACATATAAACAGAAAAAATATCGAATTTGTGTAATAATAGATAATAAAAAATGATTTTACGGCACGGAAAGTATTATGTTTTAGCATTTAATTGTATTTTACTAAAATATTTATATAAAACTGCAATGAGATTAATTGTATTAATATAAATTGCCCATTTAATACATTTAGAGTTTATATATAAGACGTTAATATATCATTTTATGAGACTGTTTTAAAAACCATATATATTTGTAATTAAAATACTAAGTGTAATGCTTTGATTTTCTTACAATTTTTTTAAATCTTTATTTTAGCATGAAATAAAATACTTTGTGAAAAAGCTTTAATTAATTTTTTACTTAAAGATTTCAATTTTAAATTAAGAAATACTATTAAAAAGTATTTAAATTTAATTCTTATTATATCCAGAAATTGTAATAACAAAAAAAAATTGCAATAACCATTGAACATTGTTTGCTTTAAATCTATATTGATTTTAGCTCAAGACGTAGATATGCACCGTAGTATTAACATTTTATCAATACAAAGAAACAAAAAAAATTGTTTTTTTTAGTTACTTTGTCTATTCTGTGCACTGAAAAAAATTTTAAAAAATTTTTTTAAAAATTTTCAGCCAATAAATTTTTTATTAACTCTTATTCTAAAAAAATATTAATACTAAGAAAGTTTTTATTACATTAATAAATTTCACTGAATTTCGTTTTCTAATATAACTGTTTTTATAAATTTAATCAAAAAATTTTATAAAATTAATAAATTTATTGAAATATTAATAAAAAAGTTATTCACTAAAAAATAATAAAATTTTCATTATGTTTATAATTTTTTTTATTAAAAAATGTATATTATTTTTTGACAACAATCTAAAAAAGTTGTTAACACATTGGCGCGAGATTTTTATGTTTTTATTCTACATTCACAAAGTGACTACTTAATTTAAAAAGAAAGTAATACATAAGCGAGGCATGAACTTTTTTCCAAAATTTAAGATTTTAATAATTAATATTGTAATCGACAGAAGTCGTTCGGTAAAGAAGAGAGCATCTCTGTGTGTATGTGAAGCGAGCGCGTGTGTGGAGTGAAAAAGTCATGGTCGTATAAGATATGGACTGATAACGCTTCGCATTTTTTTGTAAAAACATTTAAGGGTTACTAATTCACTGTACGCGTGTGCAAAATTTTTCACTCCAAACGTTTAACTGAATTCAAGAATAGTTGACAAAAGAATGAAAATTTTACCGATAGAAAATTTCGTTAAAAACTTTGAGCATGCGCACATTGAATTAGTAACTCTTAGATGTTTTTATAAAAAAATGCCATGCGTTGTCAGTCCATATCTTATACGTCCATGGAAAAAGTGCGTATATACAGTACTAGTCAAAAGTATATGGACAATTTTTGAAAAAATTTATCATCTGTGTAGCTACTTTTAATGAAATTCTAAAATAAAATTTTTCTTTGTGTACGCTCTTGAAAAAGTGCCCCTATACTTTTGACTGGTACTGTACTTTACGATTTATTTTAATTTGTGCCTTTTCTATTTAATTTGAAAAATAAAGAGCAAAGCTACTACAATATAAGAATTTTTTCCTTAAGTTTGAAAAAAATTATTCTTAAATTTACAAGATTTTTAGTATTAAGATAATTTTCTAAAAACAAAGATTTTTTTTTAAAAAAAGGTATTTTTAGCTTTGTAAACAGAATTTTTTAAATATGTTTACCAATTTTTTTACTAGTTTTAAGAAGAACAATTAAAAACTAAAACTATACTATATTTAAGAAAAAATACTTGTCACATATAGTGGAAATCGTACTACTAAAATAAGTATTATGCTTCTTATTTTAAGGCGTTCATTTTTAACAGGGTATGTTTTTAACAAAATTTCTTTTATAAATTTTGATACGGTTTAAAATTTTAGTTTCAGATATTTTTAGAACGTCAATGTTAATTGCAATTGAAACACTTGGCAAATCAACCACTTTTATAAAATATGTTTACGCAATTGTGTCACTGACACACAATTCACTATTTTGAAATATAAAACGTGATTTAACGGAATAAATTTAACAAACGTTTACGAAAAATCATTAGCATTGTTTGTTTGTGTCTATATCTAGATACAAATTTGACGCATCTATTATAACACGGATATAAACTAGTTATTAGTTATGTCAAAGATTATAATGAAATAGAGTAAATATTAGAAATTGAATGGGGAGAAATAAAGTAACATTTTTTTAAAAAGAATACGTTTGATTTTATTTATTTAAATATAGAAATATCTTACGTTTGAAAACAGAATGATTCAGTTCAGAATACAGTCGAAATTTATAAGATGTATTATAATCATTTATGTCATGGGAGAGCATTTCGTGGTCCTCGGGCACCATGTGGCCCATTTAATAATTTTCTATGGCCCGCCAAGCGTTTATTTATATTAGATATATCAAATTTTCCAAATTAAATATGCCAATTTTCACGTTAAAACCTTCAAGTATACATATTGGTTTTTCATATTTTTCTTTTTTTTGTATGTAATCTTTTTTTCACATTTTCTGTTCTTTTAACCAATGTTTTTTATTTATAGATAGACTATAAGTTTTATAAATATATAATTTTTTGGCCCACCAAAAAAATTTTAAGATTTAGATAGGCGCTTTGTTGAACAAGGTTGCTCACCCCTGATTTATGTTGTTGAAAAGCCTGTTACTATACTTATTTCTATACATTATTATTAAGCGAAAAAAATAATGAGACAGTACATTATTCTACAAATAAGTGATAACTGAAATTTGTTTAATAGTTTCTGGCATCAAAGAAAAAAAGATTTCATTGTATTTATTAAAAAAATGTTTTTTTTAAACATATAGATTAAAATTTGGTTTCAAAACCGGCGAACAAAATGGAAGCGAAAGTATACAAATGATGTTGAATTATTAGCCCATCAATATTACAATTCACTTGGCATTATCACACCGAGACCTATTTTTATCGGAGACCGACTATGGTACAGTTAGAATTAATATCAAAATAGAATTAAAAAGCATCTTAAAATATACCTTTCAAAAATATAAATAAAGGTTTTTTAACTATCCGGCTCATGCAATAAACCATCATCATCATCATCATCAGAACGGATCGATAATGCCACCACAAATGCTTATAAATGGGCCACAATATTTGCAAAATAGTCAACATTCAAATGGAAACTGTTTACATTTTAGAGAATTGCCAAACAGCAATAATCCATTAAGTCGTTTACAGAATTTCGATAAAAATTTCAACCAGTGATATTTACGGATCACTTTTCCATAATCCGATTATGTTTGCGGTTGATACATTTTACTTCAACAGAGATGAATCGAAGGATTCTTGATCTGAAATCGCCTGTTGATACAATAATCGCTCGTCGTCTGTTAGTTCCTCCTGAAGTCGTTTTTTGTATCTGATTACGAAAATTTTCAAAAATTATCAAATGCAATATGAAATTTAGAATAAATGTAAAATATTTCACTAAATATTCAAATGCTTTTAAAAATATATATTTTTAATGACTTAAATACAAATGTTACTATTTATGTACAATTAAATAAAAGTGGTATCAAATAATTCCACAAATGTTAGAGTTTAACATATGAGTTCTGCAAAAAGTAAAAGCAAAACCTTACAGTTTATGTACAGATCTTTTACTTGTATTCAATATGTTATGA
>AGDA01006658.1:0-23043 GCA_000281935.1 Mengenilla moldrzyki | reverse complement strand
GCCGTTTTCGACTACGTTTCTTTCGATAATTTGCGTAACTGGGTTTTTTCCGACTCCATACATCTGAGACGTCAGTGCACCTCATATGCGCGACAACTGCTGGTGCTTCTGCGGAGTCTTGGTTGTTTGGGAGATTTTATGTCTTCCACATTAACCCCTTAGTCACCACACAGCAATAAAACCGTTTCGATTTTGTGTTATCTGCTGTTGCTTCCGCTACTTTGTTCGCAAATGCCTGGGGCTCTTCCTCTTTGGTAAAAATTCCTTAGTGACAATCGCAAATTGAATAAGTGACTATTGAAAGTATATTTTTAAATACGTAAATGGTATGAGCCCATAGTTCTTGTTCTGTGGTGTGCATTGTCTTATCTGTGTTTAAAATGGTTAATATGTGTTACCAACTGTTGGAAAAGTGACTAGCGATTTTGTCTCTAAATTTTTTATCATAATTTTAATACTTGCCTAGAGCCAGTTTAAGTTAATTTTGCTTAACTACGTGTGATAGAAATTATAACGTAAAAGCATTGTTGTGAAAATAAATTAAATTCGAGTTAATTGCTGGAGTACAATCAGAATCGGGGTGCGGTATTGTACGACTGTTTTCCCACACTGTTAAGCTCTAACAATGACGCTACAGCGCAATGTAGAGCCTCGTGTTGTGCATCGCGTGTGGGACGCAATTCGTACATTGAATCATCAAAGAAAATCATCAGATCTTCTTAAAATATCTCGAGTCCTGTTTCGGCTTTTTGCAATCCCTTTGACTGAAACTGAGCGTTGGCTCTCACTACTGCTTAAAGATAATCTCTTACTGTAGTATACTGTAAAAACTCGACGTTTAACGTTCTTCAGTGGGGCATTCTGATTTCAAGTGCCCATCACTTACAAGTTTATGTTAATAATTATAATTTTACTCTATTCCAAAATTTGAATTTCGACACCGAATCCGGTTTTAACTCTATTGTGGAAATAGAAAAAAAGACCGGCTAATGCCGGCAAGATTTAAATTAAGAATGCTCTATTAATGCCCATCGTTCATTTATGTTATGAGTAGTCGTGATAATTTTCTTATTTGTGGACAATAATTATAGAAAACTTTATAATAGCATGCAATTAAAACAATTACTTGAGAAATCTGATTTCAAATGATAAAATCAACTTTATTTGACAATAATAAATGTACTCAAGGTCCAACGTCGGTAAACCGAGATCTCGACATAACGAGATTACTTAGGGAAACGGTTTTATCTAGGTATCATGATCAAACATGTTTGGCCTTAATAGCTTGGTGTTATCTCCATCATTCAATCCATAGGTATTGCGACACTACTTGCTAGGCTGTTCTATAATCCAGGAATGGGCAAAAGCCGGCTCGTGGGCCGAATCAGACCCTTTTGTTCATTTTATCTTGTCCGTTGAAAAATCTCGAATGCATTTTTTTCTATTGTTATGATATAAATGAATAAAATAAAAGCTCTCTTTATTAAATTTATTTAATGTCCATTAATTTAATTTAGCAATTCATTTCTTCAAAAATTACGTGATATATTTTACAAATTTTTCGCATGTACACAAGACAATTTATTTTGCTTACTGTTTATTTTTAATTGTCAAAATCTATTGTCCAAACGCTTTAAAATGTAACTTATAGTTATTTTGCCAAAAAAAATTAGGCAAAAAAATTCACCCAAAACATTTGTGTGTGCAAAGCTTACGCAATGAAGACTTCCAGCCTACAAAAGACTTTAAAAATTCCATTTTGGCATGTACTTAAAAGAATTTGCCCACCCCTGCTGTGTTCTTTAGTGCCTTGTACGGAGTAAAAGTAAAAGAATGCTGTATGTGATTTAAGCAACACAAGTAGCTCTAGACGTATTCTCTTTTTTTTTATCCACTTTATGAAAGAAAAAAAATTTCAGAATCGATTACATTTTTAATAAAAATCAAGTTATTTATTCTCTTCATACGAAAAATCTCGAGAATAATTATGAAAGAAAAGTATACAAAATTAATTATATTCATCTATGATGACTATAGTTGACGATCCAAAGCCCTGAAAGGCAATGGTACCCATCTGAAACATTAGGTGGAGCTCCAAAGTCCCGAAAGGCGATGGTGCTCGTCTACGATGGCTATAGGTGGAGCTCCAAAGCACCGAAAGGCGATGGTGCCCATCTACGATGACTATAGTTGAGGCTCCAAAGCCACGAAAGGCAATGGTGCCCATATGAAAAATTAGATTAGAGCGCTAAAAAAAAATTAAAAAATTAAATGTTTGCTGCGGCAGCTACTAGCAGAATATCTCAAAAATTGCTAATTTTAGATCTAAAATATTACAATTCCCACTTTAAGTAAAGTAAGTTTTCCCCGCCATTACAATTCAGAAAAAGAATTGTACTAAAATCCGAAATTAAACATAGTTTTCTTATTTCTTAAAGTTTACAATTCAAAAATTCGAATTCGAATCCCCAAAATCTACTAAGTCGCTATTTTTACAGCAAAATTTCCCCATCTAGCTGCTAACATTCTCCTTCTTTTACCAAATTTTGGCCAAATAGATTTTGGGGAACCAATAGAAACGCTCGCGTTTCGCAAACACAATCTGAAAGGGGTCAATGATTTGCGAAATCCGAGATTTCTGAGTCTAAATTTGTTTCGCACCCGAGGTCACCCGTCACGTTTTAAAATTATTTTTGCGATCAGTAGCCCTTAACCTTCCTAGCTCGCCAGCAGGTTATTAGGAAATAAAGAAAAACTATCAAGGGCTTTCCTGGTACCCGAATTTGAGGCAAATTTCCAAAATTTCTTATCCGTAATCAAGAGGCGAGGTCTCCAACCAGTCTTCTTGATCAGAACTGATTTTGCAAAAAAAAGTGGAAATTTCATTATAAGGAGAAGAATATAATTTTCTCCTCATAGTTAAAATTTTGAGTTTGAAAATCACAAAAAACTTGGCTGAAAAACAGCTAACGAAATTAGAAACTAAAACATAAAAAAAGCAGAAAATTAAACGTCGTGGAATCTGAAACCTTCCCGACGTTTAATTGCTCTTTCAAAAGAACAACGACTCGTATATGTGTTTTAATAAGGAAAAAATTTTTTTAATATTTTTTTTCTAGTTATTTTTTTGATAACTATACATATATTCAGTGTTTGATTTCAAGATCACTAGGTCACTAGTGATATTAAAATTAACACTGAATTATTATTTTTTCGGTTTTTCTTTCTTAAGTTACATATGAGATGGGACACTGACCCATCTCAATATATATTCATAAAAGCAATCATTGAAAGCTATTTACTATCTTAAATAATTTTTTATTCTTTAAAAATCTGTTTTCTTCATTTATTAATAACTTTATAAATTGAACACATAAATTTTTTTTAGTAAAAATTATAAGATTAAATTAAACAACTATTAATTAAATTATTGAGGAAAATGGTACGAAAATTAGTAAATACTTTTGATATTTTATTAGATTATCTACTTTTTGTTTTATTTTATAAAAGAAATATTTAAAGTATAATTGTCTTCATAGGATTATATGATGTTAACGAATATATTCATTGAAGCCGTTATAACGTCGTTTTTAGCATTGTTTTTGTCTAATATCTATTCTTCGATTTAGATCTCAAGATAAATATATTAATAAAGGAGCGAATTTGGGAACTGAAGTTAAAATTTATCGAATACCCGACTTGAACGATATGAAAAATTTGGTAAGCTGTTATGAATTGTTTATATTAAAGATGTTTTGGTAAACCTACCCATCACTTAAGTGTTAGGCGGCTCTACATCGCAGAAAGTTAGTTAAATTATCTTACATAAGTAAAAGCATCTTTTACGATAAACTTGTTAGATTGTTATCAACTTTTATTTTAAACACTGATATTTAAAGTCATCTTTCTTTAAACTCGTATAAAATTTTTGTTAAATTTAATTTATCTTATTAAAACTCAAAAGTGTGCAAGCAGTGAACAAATAGCTCTACCGTGGAAAAAAGTTAAAAGTGATACTAACCCGAGTAGTAAACATTTAGGCTTTCCAAAAAGTTTTGAAAGTTTTAGTAAGTTTTTCTCGTTGATAGACTGTTATTTTTCAAAAAAGTTTGTAATTTACAATAGTTTCAATCAAGATTTACATGCAATTTACTCTGTAGGAAATTGAAAATTGTTAAAGCAATTTTTATAACACTTGTTTTAATAGTTGATGCAATATTCTCTAATAAAAAAAAACACGTTTTGGCACACAGGGTGGTTTATTTTAGATACGATAATTCATGGAATAATTTTCTTAAAATAAATATAGAGAGAAAAACAAAGACATGATTGGTATTGCTTCGAATGTCATTTGCCAGGTGAGGTAATAAATTGCATTAGTTGTCATCGTGCTTTCCATACATCTTGTTCTGAAACCGCTAGTGTTGATAAATACAGTGTTCGCTGTTTGGAATACATATCGGACGACTACACAAATTTGGTTAAGAAAAAAATAAAGGCGTCACCTAACGAAACAATTACATCGACTATTTCTGCAATGAATAATAATGGTTCAATGATAGCGGACAGTGATGAGATGATGAATAATATGGATATTGACAAAGCATCGGCTTGTTTGCAGCCATTTCGGATTCAAACTAGTATCCATAGTCATTCTGATTTTGTTTACGATTTGAAGCGTTGTAGTGTTTGTAACATGAACGAACGATACCAAACGCTGCCGGACGAAATCGATTTACAATACTTTAATTTTCTTCTGACTTTTGTGCTTGAACGTATGTTGCAATGGATACCAAATGTATTCGATCACTTTTGGGAGAACGGAAAACGTCCGTCGTGGTATGCCGATACAGATTTAGAAATGAGACTGAAATGCTTGCTTTTTCTTCCGACTGATTTATATACGATTGAATCGAAAATCAATAATTTTCAGTATAGAAATACAAAACAATTTTTAGAAGATGTTTTCAACTTGGTTCATAACGTGGCAGTTTTCCATGGAGGTAAATTTTCATTATATGGAAGTTTAAAGATATAAGTAACGTTAGCTTGAGTAAATGTTATTTATAAATAATGAACTCTGTAGAGTTTGAAACTGTAACGCCAACTGTAAAAAACGATAATTTGGAAAAGATAATCATTTATTCAAGAGTAATCAATTATTCTGAAGGTCTAAATTTAATGTATACGAAAGGATGAAATTTGTTAGAATTGTTAAAAACCGTTAAGCAAAGAAACTTTAGTCTTCTTAAATTATGATATGATTGTATCAAGTCTTGTATGATGCATTAAACAGACAGAAATGCAAAAGATGTTTAATTATTTCGTATACTAAAGTTTATCTAGAATAAAACATTACTTCTTTAAGACGCCAAATATTACTATCGATTTCGTATTTTATATGTTTTATGAGAACAAATAGTGCTACCGTAGCAAATGTGAATATTATTAAATAACATTGATACTTCCCGACAACTTTAACATGATGTTTGTCAAAAAACAATTACAAAAATCACATTTGTAGGAATCAGAACCTCTTGTAGCATTGTCTTAAAAGCGTGTTTAAAGCATTTTTCAACGACTTTCGAGACAATTATTATTAAGAAACGTTTTCCAAAATCTAATCTCTGTATAGACTTTTTATAAAATGTTAAGCTTTAAGATCATTTATCCAATCATTCATACGATGTTTTATGACGATAAATACAATACCATTTATTACAAAAACAAAACCAAAGTTAAGACCGAATGTGGATAAAAATGAGTAAGTGACTAGAATCAAATTCATTAAAAACATATTTTTGATTATTTTAAGATAATCAAAATTTTATGTTAATTTCAACATTTTAAAATCGTCGTAAAAATCGAGTGACTATACGGAACAGTCTTTGTTATCGAATGTTTAAAAATTTCATTAAAAAAAATTATTAAAATTAAATAAGTAAATATTTTTATATGTATTATGATCAGCATATGGTAATAAAGTCTTTTAAACTTGGCTAAGCATAGCAAAAGCTAAAATGAGGGTAATCATGTAGTGCGGATATGACTAAGTCACTTAATATTATTTGTCATAATAATTAAATCTTTGATACATGACTTTAATGCGATGTTATGAGAGTTGCAGCATTTTATTTTCTTTTTAAAAAAAATTTCTTATTGTAGGCAACCCGTATATATGTGTTCAAAGAAATAATGATTTCTATTTTTTTTAAAAAAACGAACAGAAAATTTAGAATTGCTACTTTGTAGCAATTCAACACGGTTAATTTAAATATTTCCTTTCATGAAAGGAAATCTGTTTTTACTTTTAATTTTTCTATTTTTTCTACATTGCGTTTGTTCACATATATAAGGAGCGCTTTTGAAAGTTTTGTAATTATTGTTGATAGTTAGTTGGAGTTTAATTATTGTAAGGATTAAAAGAAAATTTAATAAATGTGAAATTAAAAAAAAAAGTTAACGTTTAGAATAACGACATTAACATAGAGTTAATTTTGAATTACTGATATTCTTAGATTTAATTATAGAATTAAATTTTAAAATAATTAACCAAAAAAGGTTAAATTATTTTCAATTGACTTCGATTTGATTTGTCTACTCTATATTCGAATACAATTAGGGATCCCTACTTTGTATTTATAAAATTGATACTTGAGTGTTTGAATTTGTCGAAATACTAGTATATTTATGTGTTTTTATCGGCTTCTAAATCTTAATCACTCTGATCATCAATATGAATTTTTCTATCAAAAAATTATGTTAAGGAATTATTTTCGACGATTTAGTGGGAAATGTAATGACATTTTTAACAAAGTACTTCATTATTTCAGGTATTTTGATTTTTTAACACACCAAAATTATCAAAATATTTATTTATTAGGTGACATCTATTTTAATTTAGATTGAGAAAATTTGAAAGAAAACCGATAAGGAAACTTCCCTAGGTGCCAGCCACTGATTTTTTTCAAAGTACTCTCCTGTATCTAGACATGCGTTTGGAAGAAAAAAGCTATACATCATTGTAACAATTTATTCTAACATTACGAAGAGATTAACGTCATTAAGCTTTCTTTTTTAAATCATCTATATATAAAGCGTGTAAAAAATTGAAAACAAAAATTAAAAAAAAAATTAAAAAACCCACTGTTCAAGCACCGGAATCATAAAGGGCATTTTTCCGAAAATCAATTAGCAAAAGTAGATTTGCTTATTATGGAAAACTACCAACAGCAATTTATTAACTTCAATTTATTTTCGTTTATATTTTTATTATTTTATTTTTACATGTAGTTTGTATAAAAGAAGAACTTTCTTTCAATAAAATAGCATTTGTAAGTCTACATTTAGTTTCGTGCACTTCACAACACCCACTTTACTTTTATTACGTAGATTGTGCAAAAAGACTTTTTTAGCGTTAAGAATAACAGATATTTATTGAAATAAGGAGAAATTAAAAAAAAACAGTTTTTTCTTGACTTTAGCGTTAAAACAAATATGTGTTCAATAAAATGGGTTATGTATGTGATACAAAGAACATATATTTGCCAATATATCGACTAAAAGCTCTTTAAAAACATAAAAAATCAGTTATATTTATAAGTATCGCATCGAAAACATTCTTAAAAAAAAGTTACTTAGGTTTTTTCTGGATGTTTTAAAGCTTCATAACTTTTATACAGAACATTTTCTTAAAGGAAACACATAAACAGAAATATAAGAATTTTATGTTTTGTAGTACCACTTTTTAACCATTATAACTCAGATCCAAGAAAATTAGGGTACGAATGGTATAAATTATTTTTTCCAAAAACATGTTAAAACCAATGAGGCACATTGAAAAAAATCAGTGACTGACACCTAAAGAATTTTATTGTTATTTTTTGTTAGAAAACATGTATTTATTTAAATATTTACTAAGAAAAAGGAATGTAAAGTTTCGAATCAAAATGTTGTTTTTTCCTGCTTTAGAAGTATCCGTATAACAAGTTTTTTTATATATATTATGTTTACAGATAAGTCTGAAGAAGCGAATTCGGCAGAATCAATGTTAAAAGACTGCTTTAAGGATATTGCGGACATTATTGAGTGCAAAGATTGCTTTCGCTATTCTAATGACTCGAATCTAAATTATGATGAAAACAAATGGTTTTGTTTGCCATGTAGACCATCACACCCATTAGTTTGGGCTAAGCAAATTGGTTACGATTATTGGCCAGCCAAAGTTATTCGTATTTTAGATGACCAGTTTTTTGATGTTCGCTTTTTTGGCAACGATCATTTAAAGGCACTAATTGAAAAAAGCTTCGTAAAACCGATTGAGGAGACACGAATTCGGGGTTTAAATGTTAGTATTCATCTTTTTTTTTTTCAATTTTATAGCTGGCATATAGAAGTTTGTTGGTTTGTAAATATCATGAATAGAATGAAAATCTAAATGAAAATTCATATTGTACATTAATTTGTATTACTTTTTGAAAGTTTTTGGGCCATTCGTTTATTTTTTTTTATTTTTACATTTCTTATAAGACCCCTAGTTGTGTCGTCCCGTTTTTGATCACAAATATTTGTATTCGATTACATATATCTTGGGGCTTAAAATGGTTTATGACATTCATACTTTAATTTGTTTAGAGCTGTGTTCTTGGGGTTGAAAATGATACTACCAAAACACATAAGCCGTTTTATTTCAAAAAAGTTCAATTTTGGAAAAATAGCATGAAAAACAAAGCGTACAATATACAAAAATCCAAAAACTTAAATATATTTTTTTGATATAACTAATACTTTGGATACAATTTAGAAAAATCATCGTTTTTTATCATTTTTTTCTATTCTTTTATAATTTGTAGACTATATCTATATCAATATATTTTATATTGCTCTAATGACATTTTATACCAGTGTTTCCCAACATTTTTTGTACCATGTCACACTTTTAACATTTGTAAAATTTTTATGCCCCCATACCGTCACACTCTTTGGAAAACATAGGCAAATTTTACTTGACGACTCTAATCGCCCATTTGATATTTTGGTAACGTCGAAGAATAGAAAAAAAAGTCAAAAAACGATGATTTTTCTAAATTGTATCCAAAGTATTAGTTATATCAAAAAAATGTATTTAAGTTTTTGGATCTTTGTATATTGTACGTTTTTTTTAACGCTACATTTCCAAAATTGAACTTTTTTGAAATAAAATGGCTTATGTGTTTTGGTAGTGTCATTTTCAACCCCGAGAACACAGCTCTAAACAAATTAGAGTATGAATGTCATAAATCATTTTAAGCCCCAAGATATGTGTAATCGAATACAAATATTTGTGATCAAAAACGGGACGACACAACTAGGGGTCTTATAAGAAATGTAAAAATAAAAAAAAATAAACGAATGGCCCAAAAACTTTCAAAAAGTAATACAAATTAACGTAAAATATGAATTTTCACCCCTTCCTAAAAATTGGCCTATAACTTTTTAAAAATTTTTGCATTTTTGTCATACATTGAACATGTGTTTTCGGAAAAGCATAGCCTTATCTCATGGAATTTATAGAAGTTGAAATTTATTGTCTAGTGTTATTTACATCGCTTTTTTAAAATGTTACATTTCTTGTAACCGATACCTAGCATTACATTTAAATTACATGGAACAAAGAAGTTAAAATCGGTTGAGTTCATTTTTGAATTCTCCCTCTTTAACTATCAAATTGCCCTCCCCCTGTGGGGCGAGGGCCCATTTTGGAAGCGAAATTAGTTATTATTGAAACGACGTTAAAATCAAACGTTATTTTTCATTTTTATTACTTATTTGACTACCGAGTAACGTTATTTAAATTCTAATTACATATTTAGAGGCAAAAAACTATTTTATACATTCTTTTATGCGAAATTGTTATATTTTTTTTAAAAAAAAAGATTTTTGTGATTTTTTGAATTCATCTTAATATTAGCTATTTATTTTAGAAAAAATGTGTTTCGCAATATTAAGACGTTTTTAAGCAGCGAAATTTACACTTTATGTATTATTATCAAAAATATAAAAAAAAACATGGAACATAAACTTCTGAATTTAATTCATATATAACATAAGTAATTTATGATTTGCTGCTTAAAAATATTTTTTAAAATTTAGAACCTTATTTTTCAAAATTAGTAGCTAATATTAAAATATTGTAAAAAAACAAAAACATTTTTTTAAAAAAAATGTAACAATGTTTCACAAAATAATATATAAAATTGTTGTTTGTTATTGAATATGTAATTAAAATAAAAATAACGTTACTCGGTAATAAAATACGTGTTAGAATTGAAAACTGTTATTTTTCGATTTTAGCGACGCGTTGCGATAAAAATTAGTTTGGCTCCAAGAATCAATTAAACTTCATGAGAGCAATATAAAATTTATTGATATAAATAAATATTGTATGAAATGACAAAAGCTAAAAACGATGTTCTTTTTAAATTTGCGTCAAAGTATTAGACCAAAAAAATATAATTACGTTTTTTGTATCTTTTTATATCATTTATCACGTTGAACTTTTTTTTAAAAAATGATTTATGAAACTTTTCTTAACGATACTATAAATTAATAAAATCCAACGAAAACAAATCGACGTTAGAAGCTTTTATTATTTTTTTTTTGGAGAGAAACCAGGGGTGTCAATCTAGCCGCTCGTGGACCACATATGACCTAAGATAAACATTTTTGTGGCCCAGTTAATATATTCGATACAAAGTAAAAATAAAAAAAAGTGAGTTAGAAACGGAACCATCATGTAAAATTATATATGCCAGAATAAAAAACGATTATTTCGTTAGAATGAATAATTATTTCTTTTTAGAAGCTTAAAAATAAAAAAAGTTTTCAAATTGCAATTGAAGAACTGAATAAATATCAAGAAATTTTAAGAAGCCCCTCTAATGAGCTTTCTAAAATTTTCGGAACGACTTCTCGAATACCCTTCGATGTAAAAAAACTTAAGAGTTGTTTAGTTCTCAACCATAAATTAATCAAAGTTACCACAACTCTAAATGGTAAAAACCATGAACCTACAGTTTCAAAGCGCAGAAAAAATTCGGATATAGAGTTTGACTTGGAAGATGAAAGTCGTTTTTATCAATCACCGAATTCGGCTACAGAAAATTTAAAAAAAAGACGAACTGTAACTCCGAAACAAACAGAGAAAACGTAAGAAGAAGTAAATTTTCGATTTGTTGCTTATTTACAAAAGAAAACTTACAGGACGGGTACAGATGTTAAAAATGATCAAAACTTGGAAATGAATCACAATGCAATTTTGTTAGACTTTCGAAAGCAGTTGGAAACTGGATCAATTAATATGAATAAAAATGATATGATAAATTTCGCAGTGGATTTGATGCGGAACAGTTTAGAACTATTGGAAAAATATCATTGTGCTCAAATTCAAAAAATGATTACAACTCATTTGAATAATGTGGCACAAATTAAAAAACAACAATGGGTACGCTTGTTTAATTTTTTGCGATTTTTTGGTCGTATCCTAATCACTCAAAGACTTATTTTATCGATTAAAGTCGAAATAATTTTAAATTGATCTAAATCTGAAACAGGTGATTGTCAGTATGTATAAATATCTGATAGATTCAACATTATTCATATATTGCTATTCAAAGAACGTTTTTTTTTGTTATTGCAATCTAACCCATATTATTCATTCCTTAACGTGCTATCGTACAAAAATCATGTATTTTCATCAATTCGAAGACATGTCTGATGGAATAAAGAAACTTGGAAAAAATCGACGCCTAAAAAAAATCAAATATTTTCTCGTTTTTTATAAAAGGTTACCACCATCACTCCAGCATCACCACAATGTTTGTATGTGTATTATTGTTGTTAAAAAGGTTTTTAAAGTGATTAAGAGACAAAAAGCTAAAAAACGAATTTCACTAATTACAGCGATACATGGTGTTTAATTACGCTTTGACTATTATGCTGTATAGAGTGGCTCGTAAAAAATTTAACATACGTAAACTGACTATCTTAAATAACTCAAGTAAACCTATTGAAAAATATAAAAAACCTTGAAAAAATCAAACTTTAAAAATTTCTCTCATAAAATGACCTCAAACTGAAAATTTTTATTGAAATATTTTATAGATCTTTTCATTCTGTAAAACTTTTATAAAGGCTATTTTCAGTCAAAATGAATGGTGTTTAAAATATAAGTAATTTTATGTATTACAATTGATCATTTTCAGTCTCCCTAACTCATATCTTATTGATGTATCACACGATTGGCATATTTCTTTCTTAATCAGAGGATGTATATGATCGAATGAGGATACTAAGAAAAAAATTGGCACCTGACTTATGGGAACCTTTCCTTGTAAGTTGAATTATCAATATAACCATTTGAACGTAATAGTGGCGTAGTGATGAGGGGGGGTGTCGGGTGCAATTTACAAAGAGGCATGGTATACTTTACACATATATGGCTTTCGAATTGTGAAATGCTTAAAATATATTGTGCTCAGGGCGCGAGTTAAACTCGTTACGCCATTGGAACGCAGCATTTTAAAACTGCTTGATATGATAATCAGAGCGTGCGAAATTTAAAAATATATAAAAGCTTTTAAATTGATTTTCATTTTCTAAATTTTTAGTTATCATATCAGTATATATAAAATTTGGTATAAGCTTAGATGACGTTAGCAGGTTGTCACTGGATTTAAATATCAGCTGCTTTTATCTTGTAATTTGCTAATTACCGTTCGCTCTTTTCCTAAGTACAGAAATTATTCATTTTTATTATATTTGTACTGAATTAATTTTTAATCGGTTTTTAACTATTTGTGTACCAGTTTGTGTCAAAATCTCGTTCAAAAAAACCTCAAAGAGTACAATCGCTCTCCTACGAGTACGTGTAGAAAAACATTAATACTTTACGACATAGTAAGTGTGCTGGCAAGTTTTTTGTTTCAATAAAATACCTTGGCTTTTTTTAGCACAAAAACAGAAGGGGAGAAAGGTGGCTCATGGTATGACAAGGGTTAGTTTTTGCTATTCGGTTTTAGTTTCGGTAAAAAAACATTTTTAATTTTTTTTGAAAATAATAAAAAACATGTTTTTTGGGTTTTTTTCCAAATTTGTGTTATTGTCACTTGCGAACCGTTAAAGATATTAATGTGAAATTTTTTACGAGTATAGATATGTTTCCAATTATTTTTAATTTTTTTAACTGTCTAAGAGTTTTGATTTTGAAGTTAAAAATTTTGAACTGAAAAAAATATTTTATCCCCTTCCTTAAAATTGTGCTTTAGAATTTTAAATTTTTTTTTGATTTTGCTATACCCTTGATATGAGCTTTCAAAATATATATACCATATCTAATGCCTTTGACCAGAGGTGAAATTTGTTTACTAGTATAATTATTGCTAAAATGATTTTAAAGCTTTTTCCGTGTGATAATTGTAATGTATATTTATAGACGTACGAAATTATCGCACTATATGTGAATGTCTTAAGACATGTTTTTAGGATAAAATAGTTGTATCTAAATTTAAAAAAAAATTCTCATTTAGTGTTATTATTGTGGCGAGGAAGCCAATTATTATTGTTGCTGGAATACGGCTTATTGTTCATTGGCGTGTCAAAAGTCGCATTGGCAGAACGAGCATAAATCTAACTGCCGTCGTAATGGATAGAGTTAACATCGCATTTCGAATTTTCATCGTTATTAAGCCACCTATTATATGTACATCAATCCAAATAATCTCGTTTACTTTATTCTTACTCTTTTCAGTTACAGTTGCTTTTTGAAGCTCCATTTTTTTAATTAGATTTGTATTGAGATTTTGCCAAATCGAATTTAGTGATAATTTTTTATGTAGTATTTTTGTAAAAAAAGAGCATTTAGTACATATCGGGATGTGTAACGACGTTTTTTTTGAAAACTAGCGTAAGATTCGTATGCTCTTTTTAAATTTTGTTCAATTTATGTGATAAAAATTTAATTTTTTGATTACTGTCCGGAAAACCGCTAAAATGCAAGCGCATGTGCGACTATTTAAAAACTGAAGCGTTAAAAGGGTGCGCTTCGGTTTAGAAAACGTGAAAGTCGCGTGTCATTACATTACGTCTTTTGTGCAAAGAAAGTAATTTCGTTTTACTTGGAACGGTTATTATTAGTTTTTAATTAAAAAAATAATTCGTTTGAATCGACGTTATTGTTGTGTCGCATTAAAAAGTCGTGGTTATAGTAAGATTTTTGTGAAAAAACGCAAATTTCTTCTAGTGATTTTTGAAAAGTTGCGGCCATTTTGATTTCAGTTTTTAACCTTTGCATATATTTCTCTCGTATTGTGAAATATTCAATTAGAATTCGATAAAGAGAACAGTTGATTTGTGTTTTAACTCGATAACAATCAACTGAAGAACAACCGTAAGTAGATCTAAGTAATTCCAATTGTGTTTAATTCGATTCTTTGAACAGAAACGGAAAACTCGAGTGAAAACGTGCTTTTCGCATATTTGTAACTTTCGATTCGACTGCAAAATTATATTTGGTACCGAGTGTTATTCGTAGTTGTTTCAGCATTAATATAACAGATTACCGTTTTGACTCGGGATCACAAGTCAACAATGAGAAATTTTAACGTCGTTCATCAAACTCAATGCCGTTTGCGATAACCGTTCTGCTAAATCATTAGTCAACTAATTCGTTTTCTTTTTATACACGTTTGATTTTCGTTATCGTATTTATTGTTTTCGACAATGAGCAATTCACAGAAAACTCAAAGTACGAATTTCATTTTGATTTTACGAACATTTCTATCGAGAAACAAAAAAATCGAAGTAAATTTAAAAGGCTGTAATAGACTTTTAAAAGGTTGATTTCTGTTAAAAACTGGACGTTTTTAGTAGAATTGTTTTAATTACATTCATCATATGGCTTAAAATCTTATAAACTGGTTTACGAACTATTTTAATAACTATAATATTAAAGTCCAATTAGCGGCACATAAAATACAGAATATTATAGAAAGTTACAAATGTTTAATGACGCTTCTATTTTATAAATTTACTTTATAAATATAATACGCATAGGGTTTGTAGCTGTAGTTGTAATATTTAATTTCACTGGCGAAATGGAGAATTTCAGTGTTCTTATTTTCATCATATAAGGAAATTGCATAAATATTTGCAGCATTCTTCACAAATTCTGCTAGGTTATTTCAAGTTGTGTAAATTCAGTAAGTACTCGAAGTAACATTTTTCAATATATCGCATGGGTTCCACGCGGTCCAAGGTAAACATTTTTGCAACCCAATCAAATGTATCTGATGCAGAGTAAAAATAAAATAGAAACGTTAATCAGAAACAAACCCAGCATATAAAATTATAATATATTTTATCTATAAGCTATCAGAACGTAAACATTAATTTAACATTATGTATGTTTATTATAATGTGATATCCAAAGTGGAATATTTGTTTTTAAAAACATTGATTTTTTTTACGGCTCACCAAAAGCTAAACATTGCTTATTTCGCCAAAGTTAACTTTGAGTTTGACACCTTTGCTATACAACTTCGATTCTACACTAGATCAAATTTCTAAATTCAACCAATGTATCAACAGTTATTCTTAAATGTTTACAATAGGTGACGTGAAATTCGGTATGTGACCATCACACTTATGCTTATTTTTTGTGCATAGACTTTATTATATAGCTTGAGTACCAAATTAATTTAATGTTAGGAAAAGAAATAAATCATTTTCTTAAAATTATGATCTAGAACAGTGCTTCTAAGCTTTTTTTAAGTATCGGACAGGTAAAATTTATAAAAATAATTTCATAGATTCATATTTCTTATTTAACCAGTTAACTGGAGAATTTTGTTTCCAAAGAAAAATACATGGTGTCGAACAAAAAGCAAGCATTGACTTATATACTAATTAAATTCAGATCAAATGGTTTTGTTGTATATTTTACGAAAAACGAAGAAGGATTATATTTAAATTTGTCAAAAAAGTTAGCAAATTGCTTCTGAATACGTTATTTTTACTAAAAGCAATAGAAATTTTGTCTGACATGTATAAACGTCAAACGTACTTAACTGGTTAATAGAAGTGTTCAGTTGATTTTTAATAATTATTACATGCATAAAATATAAAAATACACGTAAATAAAATTATTTTTATTTTCGCCCTTTTTAGTGATATTAAAATATATACAATTTAAAAATTTGTTATTTTTGTTGAAGTTATCAGGCGATTGGGTATTATTTCCTTTATTTTTAATATTGCTTTTGAACTGAATATTTGTTCCATTTATTATTTTGAAATTCTTACAGTGTGTTTTATTTTCATGATTTTCTTCTTAAAATTTGTAATCGCAGGCTTCGAAACTTTGTAAAACTAAATTTGGTATGAAAATTTTTTAACATTTTCTAAATATTAATTTACCACAATAAATGTTTCTGGGAGAAGTATTTTACATATTGAATAGTTCTATGTTTATTTCAATAAAAATTATAAAATTTGTATACCAGCGGCTCCTGAACGTTGACTACGACCTGATATGAAAGTATATACGTTCTTGGCTTATAAAATAACTATTTCGAATAAAGTGTCTTCAGGAACATGATGTTTAATTTTCCTTGGCTGATTATTATTTAAATTTTTGAATTTTTTGATTCACTATTTGTTTACTTGTAAATAAATTGAAAATCTTTATAAAAACATTTTTTTAGTAGTGATTTATAGGAATGTCGCTACTAATAATCATTAATTATAATAACTATTGTCCAATATTTTAAATGAGAAAATTAGACTAACGTGCTGAAGAATGTAAATAAAAGTAATGTGCGCGCGTAAGAAAAATTTAACAACTCTAGCAGCGCATACGATGCTATTTTTTAAATTTTTATAATTTTTTGCGGCTCGGTGAAATTTTATTGTGGTATACTCATATTTTGGAAACACTGGTGTATACCAACGAATTTCACGTCAACTTAATGTTTACTTAAAAGTTTTCTACTTTTTGCGTATGAAAAGTGAGTCATTGCAATTTTTTCTTGAAGTTTTAATTATGAACAGCCCAGGTAGCTTTTGCTCAAGGCAAAAATTTTTTGACTTGTTTTATTAAACACTCCGTGTATTAAATTTATATAAAATCGAAAACTTAAGAAGTTTTGACATTGTATCATTAAGGAAATCAGTTTATAAAGCTGTGTTATATTAAAGAATACTTAATAAATTTCAGTTTTTCTCAAAGTTATAAAATGAAGTTTCGTACTAAATGATTAGACGTATTTAAAATCAATGGGAGAAAATGTTTTAAACTCCTTTAAATTCTTACGTTTGTTTCTAACATTTTAAAGTGTAAGTAATTCTTTACTCTTTCAAAAGGGTTCAGTTGAACTTAGGTAATAATTTCATTGTTTGCCTAGTTTTTGCTACAAGTAAATAACGTATTAATTATTTTCTTTTGTGCATGAACTTTTTATTTGAATCGCTTAAATTGGTAATAAGTTTTAATTTTTATTTATTCGTTTTCTGTTTTCAGTAAGTAAAAGACATATACTTTTTTAATATTTTGTATACGACGCTTACTTTAATATTTTTAAATATCACATTAGGGACCTTATATGGGATTTTCGCGTTCATGGTCTCAATGAAAAAAGCTTATTACAGTTTCTGCAGAAAATTAACAAAAAATTGTGCAAAACGTTGTGTACTATTGTGCTAAGAGTTGTCCGAAGCGAAACTTTTCTTCTATATTTTATGTTAACGTATTTTCATTTATGATATATACGTATACCATGATATATGAGCTATCAAAATGGTATTTAAGTCATAGTTTTTTATCAACCGATAAAAATTGAAGCAGGAATAACGCTCAGTAGAATAAATAAAATTTATTCTACTTTTTTTATATTTACAGTGTGTCTATGTTATTATTATTGAACTTTGTTAATTTGAAAAGTATTTCGAACATTTTTGCCTTTTCAGTTTTCTTTTTTTTTAACAAGTTGAAGACTTAATATTGTAAATAGAAAATTCATATTTTATGTGTGTTTAGTTATTTTTAAAGAATTTCAATAATTGTATTTTAGGTAATTTTAGTTAGAAAAAAAAAAGAACAACTTTGTTAATTTTTTAAAATATTTTTATAACGTTTTAATTACATGATCTACTTTATGGATAAGTAGTAATTTGAGATAATAAGGTATTAAATACCATTGAATTCAAATAATAAATTAGGGAATTAAGATAGCACTCACAAGAGTTGTTAACTTAATAATTAAATTAAAAAAAGAAACTGGACGTTGCATAATAAAAAAAACTCTCGCTAAAAAATTCCCCACATTTTTTTAAAGAGCATAATGAAATTACATTCACTGTAAACTTGATGTGAATGCATTTATGTTAAAAAGGTATATTTTTAAATAGATTTAGTGATATTTTCTAATTAAAGAATCAAAGTATTTAACATATGGACAATTGAAAGGTATTCATTTTTGATTTTTTGTTTGTTTATAATGTTCTATTCATGTTTTGTGTCTACTAAGTTTCGTGAAAAAGATAGATGAAAACTTTTGCTAAAATTTTCATGCGCTAATTTTTTACAATTGTAGTGTGAATATTTCCTTGGCTTTCATGTAAAAAGAATCATTATACTAAATTTAGTCAATGGGTTTATTTCAAATGAAATAAAAATAAAATTTTCATTGAAATTTGCAATTTTTGTTGCTAAGTTTTTCTTTTATTTAAGCATAATTAATTTTTCTTTAAAAAAAATGATTAAGTAGTTTTTGGACTTAAAAAAACAATAAAATGGTCTCCAGTCATATTGATTTTATAAAATTTCATTATTTTTTACCATTCCATTTTTTTACATCAAGTAATAGTAAGTCTGTAAAATGTAAAAAAATCGATTTTGTTGTTTTAATTCTGTTTAGTCGGCTATAATAAAAAATTTGCAAATTTAAGTCTGGCACTCCTTTTTTTGATTATTACATTTGCTTTTATTTTTGGAAAATTTATGTATTTTTAGAAGGCTTTTTTTAGACACAATAAGGAAATTATCGTTGTAGGATTTTTCAAGAATCTTAATGTGCTAAATTATTACTTTCTTTAAAGAATTCAGTGCATTCTTGACCCAATTGTCTAACCTACTTTTTACGATGCACTTTATGTATGCAATCTATTGATTTTTTTGTTTCTGTGCCTTTAAAAAAAAACTAATGTTTTCCTAATTTTTCAAAGGTTCTTATAACTGTTTGCCTCAACCGTCGCAACAACCACAACATTATTCTAGTAATTTTCTAAATTTAATTCGATCAGCTTGGTTTTTCAAATAGAATTTAAGCAGTTTGGCTATACTTATGCCAATTTCAAAAACTATAATTGCTTTTGAAGTCTGTTAATGAAAAATCATTTGTTTAACTAGCATGAGTAATGTAGTAATCTGCAACAGTAATAAACTGTTTAAAATTTTCTAACACATCTTTTTTCTATTATTTATTAGAGAAGAATGCATAAAATTAAACATTATATTTGTTTTTTTTTTTTATACAAAAAGGACCAAATGAACAATACATGAATAACTTTCAGTTCCAGAGTAATAGAATGATGGGCTCAACTGGAGTGCATCATCCAAATCAAGCTTCAACGCCACCACAAAGGGATATGAAGCAACAGCAAATTCAGCAACCTACAATAATGAACCAGGTATGCACTACAAAAAAGTTTCTTTATGCAAAAAAATTATAGTGTAGTGTTTTGTAAAATTTTTAGAAACTTTTATACTTTATATTAATAAACATAAGTTATTAACGCATTCGCGTTGCATAAAATCACTTCTTAATTATTATTAACGCAAATTATCTTGTATTTGGTTTAGGAGGGCGGAAATATTAAATGCTTTTTATAATTACTAATTCTTGTTAAACACGATTTAAGAAAATGAATTACACAAGTTTACTTAGCTTAATTGTCACTAATTTTTTTGCAAATCTGATAATAAAATGAATGTTTTATTCAAGACGATTTTGGTTTCTAAAAAGAAGTATTTTTATTAAAAGTATATCGTAAAAAAGAAATTAAATCTTGTAAAATATAAATAATTTGGCTTTATGCTATTTGTTTCCATACGTGTTGTCTAAACTTAAATTTGATATGTTAATTATAAAACTTTTTTGAGAAAAACTAGCTACATGAAAAATGTGTTTTCTTTTTCAAAATTAAGAGAATCTCTATTTTTTTTGTTACAAATATTTAGATTTTTTGAATTTTCTCTTTTTTTTAAATAAATACACGGAAAAATGGATGGTCGAAAACAGAGTTCTAAAATGGAATGTCTTTTTTAAAAATATTTTAATAAATAGTACAAAAAATATATTACTTTTTTAAAAATCCATTTATTTTACAACAAGGTATTTAATTTTACTGCACACATATTACTCTTAAGAAAACTACTGATTAATTATATTTCTTTAAATATATTTATAAGTGTGAAGTAGAGTCCTACATCGTGTCAAAAATTTCAATCCGAACCCGACCCGAAAATTATCATTCCAATTATACTTATAGATAAAATATGTAAAACGTGCTTATTTCCTATCTTGTGTAATAATATTTTATTCATAAATTTAAAAAATATGTATAAAATATTTATAAAACTTATTTATTAAACATGATTTTATTTTAGTTCATACTTATGTTCTTGAAAAGTTTCATCAAGTGAAACAAAACTGTATACAGTACATAAGTTTCATAAATGTATATAAAATGGAATAATATTTATTAAAACCTAATGAGCTCCTAAATTTTAACATCATCAAATAGACCATAAATTCCTTGCGGCACAAATAAGATTATAGTGGCTATAGTATGTATTAAACTTCATAAATTTGAACTAAAAACCGTTTTTCAAAAGTTCATGGGGTTGCAATTTTTTTTTTGCAGAAATTTGTCAAAAGTTTTTTAAAATGTAATGTATTTCAGGCACTTAGAACGACCCGATTTCGGGTCGGGTCAATTTCGGATTTGGTCGGGTTACCCGACCCAATGCAGGACTCTAGTGTGAAGTTTAAAAAGTTTTTAGTAACAAGCAGATTTCTTTTAATTTTTTTTTTCATATTAAAGTTATTAATAAACGTTTGGTAAATTAAATTACATTTAAATTACATTTAAATTTCATAAATACAAAAATGATGTATATTTTAATTATATCACTTTATTTAAATACCCATTTACAATCTTATGTTTACAGTTGATCTTAAAAATATCTTTTACATAAGTGTAGTTAATTATGATAACACAACAGAAATGTTATAATACTTTTTTTAGGAAATTTTTTTAAAACTTTATTTTGTGTCAACTTTTGAAAGCGACCACAATAAAATTTTGAGTAATGAGTCCGTAAAAAAAATAAATTTTGTAAACTGAAATTAATCAAATAATTTTTTAGTCAGTTGAGCTTGTTTCAAAAGTGAGCAGATCACTGTTCGCTCAATTTGTCAATTTTGAAGGAATATATGAAGAATATTTTTATCTATATACTGAAGTGAAAAAACGTTTACTAATGAAGAAAATATATGTAAATTTTATATTAATATTAAGGGGTTGGGAAAAAAATGAAGAAAAAAAGTGAGCGATCAGTGATCTGTTTACTTTTGAAGCAAGCTCTTAATTGCCATTGAAAATATTGATTGTACAAGATGATAATTTGCATTTTTAATTACATAACTAAAAATAAAATATCTATAGTATAACATGATACAATAAATTGTTAATAAATTTAATATTTCATATAATATAAAATATTATATAAAATACAAATTACAAACAAAATTTCAGTATAATTTAGATATATAAGGCTTTAAAAATACAATGATAAAAATAATATACAGTGTCGGACAAAAATTAAGCAACTGTTTGTCATTTGGGAAATTATAACAAGTTATTTCGTTGGTACAAATAATCAAATGAAAAAATAATAAAAATAATAAAGTATATACAGTGCTTTTAAAAAGAACAAATTATAATTTATTTTAAAAACTTTATTAACAGAATTATTAAAAATTTATTCAAATAGTTTCAATTTTAAATGCGATAAAATTAAGCAACTTGAAAATTAATTAAGAATAAAGTTAATTTTGATTATTTTTTGGTAATGTGGCCGTTGTTTTTTATAACGGCTGAGCATCTCCGAGGTATGGAAATTAATAAGATTGCTAATTGTTGTATCCATCTGTATTGTCTGCTACGCTTCTTGCAATGCAGAAAATAACTGTTGTTTGTTTGAAAAGGGTTTTGATATCGAATTTTTCGATTAACGATTTCCCATAAGTTCTCAATGTGATTAAAATCTGGAGATTGCGAAGGCCAGAGAAGTACTGCGACATTGTTTTCTTGGAACCAATTTTTAACTATTTTAGATGTATGTTTTAGATCGTTATCGTTTGGAAATTTTCAAATTAATGTCATTTCTTTCTCAGTAAACGATAACATTATATTTTGCAAAATGTCTCTATACACGAAGCGATCTATTTTTCCATTTATTTGATAAATAGGTCCAATTTCATGTCCAGAAAAGTAACCTCACACAAGTACATTACCACCTCCATGCTTTACAGTTTTCCGAGTATAGAGTGAGTCAAATCTCTTACCAGCTGGACATCTGATGTGATATATTCCATCAGAATTTATTAAATTAAACTTACAAGGAAACATATCAACTTGTCAGACGCCGACTTTTTTAAAAATACTCTCATTCGATTTCAATTGTCTTTGAATAAAAGATAACATACCTTATTTGTGCGATAATGCACTTGGGGATGAAATATGGGGGTTGAAAATGAGTACTAGCAAAACATACAAATTCGTTTAATTCGAGAGGGGATGACTTTTTTGAAAAACGACCTTAATAAAAGTTACGCATATTAGTAAAATCTATAAAAAACCTTTATACATTTTTTTAATTCAATGATTTTTTTGCTCGAAATTTTTAAAAAAACGACGTTTTTTTCGGTCTTTTTTCTATTTTTT
>AGDA01006645.1:0-13579 GCA_000281935.1 Mengenilla moldrzyki | reverse complement strand
CCAACATCGATAGTAATCGTTATTACAAACATAAGAAGTGTCAAAGAAATTTAACAGATAATAACATCAGTTTCCACATTTAAGATGCCACTAAACAGTACTACAGCCAATAGAAAGGGTACGCACATTGGCCTAAGATTTCACTCATAATTAAGATTTAATACATACACCAACACGCCGGAGCACAATTAATGAACTGACATAGGCTACTGAATAAAATTAACCTTGTGAAAAACATGTTTCAGATGTTATTTTAACATAAAAATTACCTAATTTAATTATTTATTAGACACAACGCGTTTTAAGTCTTAAGAAATAGTATTTTTAGGCCCAAAAAAACTGTATTGAACACTAAGGCCATTTTTATTTTTAGTTCCTCGTGATCATTTTCAGGTATAAAATAAAACTTATTGCCTATTATACAAACCATAATTATGCCCTTACTAATTATTTAAGTACCAATTTAGTTACATAATGATTGCTATGAATGATTGACGCAATTGTAAAGAATGCAAGTGAAAATATATTTTTTTCAATCATAAGTGAAAACACAATTAAAAATTTGCCAGAAATAATTCAGTGACATTTAAAAATGAATAGTGCAATGTTGTTCACTGCATTGTCAAATACTTTTGAAAAAATTGATTTGGTTAAAAATGATGCACATTCTACCTCTATAGAACGATCGTTAATTTTTTTAAACATTTTCAAAGTCTATTTTCATGAACAAAAATGGAAGTTTGCTATTTTTTCGGGTAAATTCGAAAAGGTTACTATCTTAGTAATTAGTAAAATAGTAAATAGTTTTTCCAACGTCGCTATTACCATATTGGTAAAATTATCGAACAACCATAAACGATGAAATCACAGAGCACAAAACACAAAACTTCGGCGTGTTAATTAACGAGCCAGTCTAAGAAAACATCAAAATGATCGGCATGCTAAAATTAAAATAGTAACTTACTGGCAAAGCTAAAGAAAGGCAAATTATCATTTTCACTTACTGCTAATTCTGAAGTTGAACATCCTGAATCACTATCTTCAATTACTACTTCACTTTTATCAGGCAAAGCAATGATTTGGATTTCCATTGCGCAGAGAAATTTAAAAAGAACACAGATTTGCTGCAATTACTAAGCCGCCATTAAAAATTGGTAAAAATGGCGGCTTGGTATTACCATTTTTCTTTTCGAATAGTAAACATTTTACTATTTTGGTAAAAGCTTGTATTTTCGAACGACTTTTGGTAAATTGCTGGTAAAATTTTTACTAAAATAGTTAAATAGTAAAGTTTTCGAATGCACCCTTTGTTTACATTCATGTATAAAAAGGTGTAGAAATGCATGAAAGACAAAGAAAAATGAACAGATCTGTTGAAAACACTAAATAGTAAAAAAATATGATAAAAAAATAGTTAATGAAAACATTTATGCAAAATTAATGGCCAAACCTAAATATATAATAATAAGATTGAAAATAAATTAATAACACTAGTCAACAAATTGAAATTTTTTTTTGTTAATTGAAACCCGATATGAAATTATGAATAATGTTGGTTTTGTGATAGCTAAAAATATATTACTGTTTTTCCATCACATCAAATTTTTGAGATACAGAACGAAAACGAATTTCAGGCTTTAAAAATTTATAAATTACAGACATTTAGAGCTAGAAGCTTCAACAATATCTCAAAAAACATAAGGGCTCAATGGGTATTTAAATCTAAAATTTCATTAAAAAATCTTAAACAGGTTGAGAGTAATTAATTTTTAAATGCAAAAAATGGCAAAAAATCAAGTTTTTTCATGGTTTAAAAAAATGTTTTCTTCTTTTTCTTCCGATTTAAATCATTGGTGAAAAAATTATAAATATGTCATAGAATGTAAGTCTTTAGTTACATATTGTGTACAAAAACTTTTTTGCCAACATCCTGTTTCTGAGGCATAAAAAAATCCGATTAAAATATGAGTTTAAAAATATTAGCGTATAAGTTTGGCGTACGCCAAATAAACAGAAAACATTTTTATAAATGTTATTCAGTATTCCCAACACTTTATTTATGAGTATATATTGTCAAAAACAATCATCTATATTTATTTCAGATATGTTTATGTGTATTCTATACTAATGTAAGGGTTTCGACTGAAATCTATAAGTTCGAAATCAGGAAAATCAAGAGAAATTTTCAACGTCCGTATATAAGGCACAAAGTAGAAGGCGTTCTTGTGAACAATTTGAATGGAGCATCCACTCAAATCAAGGGTTTCTAGAGCACTTAGGCCCTGAAACGTTAAAAATTTTATCTGAGTTAATATATTATTTTTTAAATTAAGCTGACGTAAATGGTTTAAAAATTTGAAAGCTCCATCTTCAATTTTCTGTATAAGGCAATTTGAAAAATCAACGGATTTCAAAAATTTCATATGCGAAAGGCATAATTGTGAAACTTCAACAATAGGACAACTCTGTAGTATCAAGTAATTCAAGCTGGTAAAGTACATAAAACATGTATCGTTAATCTTGTAAAATTTGCCAAACGATAAATCCAACTTTATTAAATTGATGAATATATAATGATTCATATTCAATTCATCCATCCCTAAACCATGCAGTGTCAATTCTTGTAGATTGTCAATCGTCAGTTTGTGGTATTGAGTCAGTTTTACACCATTTAAATTGTGTAGCAAAATCTTCAATATATGTTTGTTTTTCTTGAACTTCCCAAGGAAATTTTTAGAAGAAAAATCAACTTTACCACCATCAACGCCATTTATGGAGAATTCGTTTAAAAGCGGCAAATTTGAAAATGAAAAAGTTGAACATTTGAACTCTACAATCGTAAGCCTTAATATAACCAAATTTCTATTATTGTTTAGAGTATATTTGTTCATCAGAATATTACTTCTTCTGTTCGTAATATGTAGAAAATTTAAATTGTATAAATGGTTTATAATAAAACTGAAATATTCATTTTCAAATTCTACTGTTAAACACTTAATATTTACAGTATTAATAAAGAAATTTTTCATCAAGTGTCCCACTGGGTTGTTCATTAATTTCAAACATTCCAAGTTTGTTAACTTAAGAAACTTCTCAACACCGTTCAGGTCAAAATCGTTATTTTCCAAATCAAGTTCATTCAACTGTTCACAATTACTGAAAACTTTTAAATCAACGTATTCAATCGCATTAGAGTTCAATTTTAGTATTTTTAAGTATCGTAATTGCTTGAAAATATTGGCGTGTAAAAATCTGATTTTATTGTAGCTTAAATCAAGAAACTCAAGTAGAATGGCTTTTTCAAACGTATTCTTATGCAACTTAGTAATGTTATTAGCTTTTAAATTGAGCCTTGTAATAGACATGAAATACTCTCTTGTAGGTATAACATCAAAAGTATTTTCTCCAAAAGAAACTACTTGTAGCACAGATACGAAATTTTCCTTTTCTAAATTAGAAAGTTGATTTTGGTCCAAATTTATCTCCCTTAGACTAACCGTAATATGAAAAAGTGTCTTATGGATATACGAAACTTCATTTGAACTTAAATCTAATGTCTCTAACTTAATTAAATTAAAACCATTTTTGTTGATAGTTTTGATTAAGTTATTACTGAGATATAATGTTCTTAGTTCCGTATTATGTGCAAAGTAATCAAAGCGAATCTCGCGTATTTTGTTACCGCTCAAATCTAAATACTCTAAGGCAGCTAATGGTGCAAACAAATGTCCGTTTAAACTTCGAATTAAATTATTTCTTAAACAAAGCTTTTGTAGTTTTCCGTTATTTCGAAAAATAGCACGTGGCAAATTTAAAATTAAATTTTCGGACAAAAATAAACCAGTTAAATTTTTTAAATCAGCGAACGAATTCCTGTGTAAGTTCTTAATTCGATTATTGCGCAAACTGAGCACAACTAAATTTCGAAATCCGTCGAATATCGGTTTGTTAAAGTTACCTATAATATTATTTTCGATTTTTAATACTAAAATATTTTTCTCTAGTTGAGAAAGAAAATTTTTTATGCCGTAAATGGTTGTCGGTTCAATATAGGCAGACATTTTTCAATTCATACTAAAGCAGATAGTTTCACTTCGTCGTGTTTTATAGCGTTCGGACAAAAGAAGAGAGGAGAATCAGGCGTTCAATTTGAATTCAATTTTAGATCTTTTTTTAATTTAGTAACAGATACTATGTTATTACAAGTGTTTTTGTGTAGATTAACAAGTAAATCCCACCCCTTGGCTTTCTTAGAGTACTTAATAAATATTTTCGGTAGCAAAACTCATTAGTTTTATTTTGAAATAATTATAAAATAAAATATTTAGATTATTTAGTAGATATTATTTAAAGTTACATATGTAGTAATGCACAGCAGTGCTGAAAAAACAATCTTTGAATATTCCTGCAAATTTTGATAGATAAACTCATGTTGAGTAATAATAAACGAAAAATTTGAACCGTTGAATTACACTGTATGGATTTATCAGCATGTTTTTATATCTAAATGTGTTAACAACACTTCTAAAAAGCCATTCCGATTACACTTATAGGACACCACTGCTAGTGCTTAAAATTACTACTATTATTTTGTTTTAGATTTTAATAACAAAAAATAAAATTTTGATATTTTAGCTTAGGTTAGTTTTTTTTACTTATTGGAAACGCTTGAAAACGAATTCTTAAGACTGTTTTTGACTAAAGTCGGATTTTGATAAAATAAAGTGCATTAGCTCAGTATCCTGTTTAACAACATATTTTTAAGTGAAAAATTCTACTTTTTATATTCAGCGGGGGCTAAATACCTATCTTTTGATTGCTAAGTCAGATTTTGATCGAGTAAAGTGCATTAGTTCAGTACTCTGTTTAACAACATATTTTTAAGTGAAAAATTCTACTTTTTATATTCAGCGGGGGTTAAATACCTATCTTTTGAATGATAAGTCGGATTTTGATACAACAAAGTTCATTAGTTTAGTACTCTGTTTAATAACATATTTTTAAGTAAAGTATTCTTTTTTTCATATTCCGCAGGGGCTAAATACTTATCTTTTGACTGATAAGTCAAATTTTGATCAAACAAACTGCATTAGCTTAGTACCCTGTTTAATAACATATTTTTAAAAGAAAAATTCTACTTTTCGTATTCCATGAGGAGTTAAATACCTATATTTTGACCGGTAAGTCGGATTTTGATCGGACAATATATACTGCAACATTATACTGTTTTAGATTAAGGAAATATTGATGGATTTTCAATAATCACTACTGGAAATGGGTTATGTGCACTTTTTGGAAAAAATTTCAGAAGATTTTCTGGATGGCTGTTGACCGAAAGATAGTTGCTGGAATATTGTTATAGGCTATATTTAATGTATCTACCAGTAGATGTTTTGTGAGATGTTAAGTACTTTTGTGGTAGATGTGGTCGGTTTTGACTCTTTTATATTTTTATATTAAAAAATCGATGGTTGTGAGGGTTTTTTGGTTTAATTTAACAGAAGCGAGTTATTTGCAAAAAATATGGAGGTTAATTAAAAAACAATTTTGAAAACCGTTTTTATACGCTTTGTTACGATAAGCATTTTAAATCTGGAAAATGGTGTTTTGGAATCAGTGTTAAACACGAGATAGTCATGGGTTCTGCTGATGGAATTAACTTCGGGTAAAGTACATTAGCTCCTGTTCATCGAGTTTTTTTTATTAAATTTAAGTAGGATTCTTTTAACATTTAATGGTTAGGAGTTAACTCTACTTTTATGGTTGGATTTTGAAATTTCTGCTGGATGACTTGTAGCTGAGACTTAATTATATTTAAATGATTGAAAAATGTATGCTGCCGCATAGAGAATTTAAAGAATAGCGCTAAGTGAATAGTTCTTTTTGTGTTATGTTCAATATTTCTGAAGCAAAATTTATGCATTAAAAAAATACAAAACTTTTTAAAATTAATCGAAAAAGACACAATACCATAGTTGAATTGCTTAATTTTAATTTATTTTTTTCACATATATATGGTCACACTGTAAACAAAAAATTTTGTTTCATGTTATTCATTCTATATAAAACCCGTGCGAAGTCAGATGGGTCGGCTAGTTAGTAAATAAATTTATAATAACAAATTGTTGAAGCAGAAAAACAACCAAATAAGGAAATGACGGAACAACGTTATTCATTTTTGTTGTCAAATTTTATTTTTACTACTTCTTTTGCCTTTGAAATAAATTTATTTAATGTGTTAAAATTATTAAAATTCAGATTTCATTCAAAAATTTTAATTTAATTTTTTACTAAAGCGACATTTCTTATTATTAAACTTCTTACTTAAAACATACTTATTTATACATTAAAACACTCTACGTTAAAAAAGAGTGGAAAAATTACAAAAAATGGTTTTATTTCCTAGATTTCATTTCACGAAAGAAATGTTGTATATTAAGTAAAAGAAATTATTACATTGTATAAAAAAATTGTTACAATTCTAATTTTCAAATCCTTAAATAAAGGATATAATTTAAAAATTTCTAAAAAATATAAAAATTACGAATTTTGCAATAAAATGAAACATATTTCGTATCAAATACATAGTGAAAACAAAGACACAGTCGAAATTAAAACGTCAACATGAAAGGTTCGTTCTTAGTCCCCCTTCCCAATTTTGAGAATATTTGCAACACAGATATTTTTCTAGTGAAGTTGAAGCTCATTTTTCACATAATTAAACGCAAAAATGTCACTGAATTGCTGCATTTCTAAGTAAAAAATGCTTGAGCCGTCTTCGAAAAATAATCCAACATGTTCGAAAAAGAATTACGATGCATCTACGATACATCGCGAAGCATTTAAACCGTGTTTTTTTCTTATCTCGACACACCCTACTTTTTTCGAGATGTATAAAGGTGGATGAAGATTTGTCAAGATTTGTGCAGTCTGTATGAAAAATTTTTTAATGTTTTATTATTTTGATCATACTGGTACCAATAAGGTTCCACATTGGGACTTGAATCGAAACCTAATTACGATCTTGTTAGCCTGGACAGTTCTGACACGTACTTCAGTTGAGCACAGACTTAATCACTATAACCAACATTTTAAGATTTACATATACAAAAATTCACTGTTCGAAAACTCAATCCTAATGAATCGTGATTAATCGGGATTAAGGGGAGTTTTCAAAGACAGCTTTGAAGTGCAAATAGATAATTACATCGTTAACTGGTCTTAAGAGACCTTTATAATTGGTCTATCAAAGACGACTTTTATTGGCCTTTAAAAATCCAGTAGCAGACAACTAAAATACGTCTTTAAAAATTTTCTTAGCCGAATAATTGCAAAATAACTCCGCATCTAAAACAATTAACAACAGCAATAGTTTAAAATTTCTCTTATTCTATATAGAACAGTGCTTCTCAACCTTTTTTGGTTCATGCCCCACCAGAATGCTTCTAAATATTTGATGCCCCACTTTTAAAAAAAATTAAAATTCTAAAATTTAGCCATTTCATTCGCATTTTCAATTTGAAATTTATGCTTCCTATTTGAATTTAAAATGAAGTAAATGACACGTTGGGTTCAATTTATTCTCTGATTGGCTCAGATCGCAATTGCGTTTACATGTAAAACATTATATTGACTTTCTACTAAAGTATATATATATATATATATCTTTCCTTTGTTATTTCGATTTGATTCTGCATGGGTGTAACATTTCATAATGTGAATAATTTAATTATACATAGCAGAGATGGACAAATGCGGCTCATAGAACCACATGCAGCTCTTCGCTACCTAAACTGCGGCTCTACAATTCCAGTTGACAAGAACCAGTGAATTTAAGTAAAAATATATGTTTATAAAATTTATTGAATGATTTTTAAATTCTCTATATTTTTTTTAATTATAAAACTTTAAATATGAAAAATATCTGTGAGATACTCAGTATAGAAAAAATTAAGTCAGTTAAAAAAATTGAAAGAAATACAAATGAATAGTTAATATTAATTATTTATTTACACTTTTCATGTAATTTTGTGCGGCTCTCGTAATAAATTAAAAAATAAAATGTGGCTGCTAATAGCATCATGTGCGCCCACCCCTAATATATAGTAATAGGTTAAGTTACGAAATTTAAAAAAGCAGACAAATGAAAAAAGAAACAAAATACATTTTGAAATCGTTGTTAATATCAAGCTTTCGAAACCAAATGACCACCTAAAACTCTCATGACCTACCTGATAAATTTTCGTGTCCCACCTTTGGGGCGTAGTCTCCACGTTGAGGAGCATTGATCTAGAGATAGTCTTTTTGCCTTCTTTATGGTCGGTTTGTATCCATGTGGTCTGTAATTATGAAAACTGTACATCAACAAAGGCATTTTCATTAAAATCCAAATTTTTTATATCCGGAGAATTTAACGGAATTTTCAATACCTTTAGATTACGCATTAGATAAAAAGATTTTTTATGAATAGTTTTCGTTAAACAACCCCTCAAATCAAGTATTTCTAACGCACTTAAGCCGAAAAATGTTAATTGATTTATATGCAATAATACGTTGTTTTTTAAATTAAGCTGACGTAATTGCTTTAAAAATTCAAAAGCTCCATCTTCAATTCTTTGTATCAAGCAATTTGAGAAATCGATGGTTTTCAAAAACTTCATTCGACAAAGACATAATTGTGAAATCTCCACAATAGGACAATTGGATATTACTAGATGATTCAAATTAGTAAAATGCTGAAAACATTTTTCGGCAATGGTGGAAAATTTTCCATGCGATAAATCCAACCGTGTTAGATTATTAAAAATCAAATGCTCCAGATTTAATATATTGTTTTCTAAACCTTGTAAAATCAATTTACGTAAGGTTCTAATTTTTAAATTTTTTGGCTGCTTCAGTCGAAATCCGCTTAATGAGTATAACATAATTCTTTTTAAATGTCGGTTTTGTACAAACTTTTGAAGAAAATATCCATCATAAACAAATTCAACACTTTCTTCACCAATTCCCTTTAAAGAAAATTTTTCTAGTAATGGTAATTTCGAAAATGAAAAGTTAAAATATTTTAAGTTTTTAAGCGTAAGATTTAAAACTACTAAATAATTATTGTTTTTAAAAGTGCGTCTACTTATTGAAATGTATTGACTTCTATTCGTAATATCTAAGTAATTTAATTTACGCAAATCACTAACGAAAAAACCTAAGTTATTATTTTCAAATTCTATTGTTAAGTATTTAATATACTTAACCTTAGAGAAAAATTTAAACTTTAAAATTCCTAAGGGATTGTTCTTTAATTTCAACGTTTTTAAATTTTGTAACTGAATAAATTTATAAACACTTTTTAGGTTAATTTTGTTGTTTTCTAAATTAAGTTCATTCAAATTTTGACAATAACGGAATATTCTTAAATCTGCGTTTTGAATTTCATTTGAGTTTAACCGTAATACTTTTACGAATCGTAATTCTTCGAAAATTTCTATATGCAGAAATTGGATTTTATTGAAGCTTAAATCAAGAAACTCAATCAAAATGACCTTTTTAAACGTGTCTTTGTGCAAATTAGTAATATTATTATTGTTTAAATTTAGCCAAGTTAGCGACATGAGATAATCACTTTTGGGAATCATCTGACTCATACTGGCTTCTTCATGAACAATCTGAAACGAACATATTAAAATATCTTCACTAATGTCCGCAATTTTGTTCCATTTCAAATTAAGCTCTTTTAAATTTACTGAAACGTTAAAAGTTTCTTTATCAATGTGCGGAATTCGATTAAAACTTAAATCCAATGTTTCCAACTTAATTAAATTGAAAGCATTTTTGTGGAGAATTTTAATTAAGTTGTCGTTAAGATATAATGTTTTTAATTTTGTGTTGTGAACAAAATAATCGGAACGAATCTCACATATTTTGTTGAAACCTAAATCCAAATATTCTAAACTGGTTAGTGGTTCGAACAAGTGTTCGTTTAAATTTCGAATTAAATTATTTCTCAATGAAAGAGTTTGTAGTTTTCTGTTATTTTGAAAAATGGCACGCGGCAAATTTAAAATTTTATTTTCGGACAAAAATAAATCTGTTAAATTTTTTAAATTAGCAAACGAATCTCTGTGTAAACTCTTAATTCGATTATTACGCAAACTAAGAAAAACTAATTTCTCGAATTCGTTGAATTTCGGTTTGTTCAAGTTACCTAGGTGAATATTTTCAATTTTTAACTCTGAAACATCTTTTTCTAATTTAGAAAGGAAATTTTGCAAGTCAAAAATATTTCTTGAATCAGTACTGACAGCCATTTCAAATTGTACAATGCTGTTCCGTTTAGAAACTTCATGCCATATATATTACTTGGTTTTTTTAAAGGAACTTAAGTACAATTTTAGCCAACTACTCTTAGATAACAAAAAATAATAACTTTTTTACTTTAAAATTGAATTTTTTTTGAAAAAACATTAAAATGCCAATTCAGCGCTGTTTTTTTATTATTATTTAATTTAAAATTATTACAAATCCACATATTTTTAGTAATTTAATTGCTTGCAATAAAAAAACCGATTATTGCTCTTTATTTTGATTTTATGGGACTGATTTGTTAATGCTGTGGTCACAAACACCCCAATTTAAAAATCAATTCATTTCTTTAAGCATTTTATCAAATTTCAATTCCTTAATATCGATATTTGAATTTGCAGAAATTTGAAAATTCAATTATTTGTTATTACTGTTCCAAATTTTTAATCATAGAATTCAGTTTCTAGTGCTGAATTTTTTGTAAAGTATTTTCAGTTTTACAAGTATTAGAATTTCAATTTTTTTCGTGTCTGAGTACATTTTATCTTTTATCAGTATTTATGATTTTAATATTCTACCTTAATTTGTTTCAAGTATAAAAGATATAACAATGTTTTCTTTTTTTTAGCTGAATTAAGTAATAATATTTCTATTAAAGAAATCACTTATTAGCACTACAGCAGTTAGTAATAGTCAATGATATCGAGCCGATATACCCATTGCCATATGAATTGGTTCCGTTGTATTTATTTGAACTGATGTAGAAGGCACAATTATCGAATTTGCCAAGCCGTTGGTTATATGGTTTAAATCAGGAGCTGCCCTAATATTGACAGGCCAAACATATTAATGTATGATATCCTGCCTTAAAAATAATATAGTTTAACTTTGACCGGCATTCTTTTACACGATGTCCCAATCTTAAGCAATTACGAGGTAATTTTCTTCTATTGATGATTTCTTCTTTTCTTTCTAGACCTAACTCTGTGTACCAAAACATATGTTATAACATGTTTATGTTTCACAACAATGTTATAAAAATGTTTGTTAACATGTATCTCATGCTCAAAAGATGTTATTTTCATGCTTTTTAAAACAAATGTTTAATGTTTTCACATTGTTTCATAACATCACCTAATTTTCGTTTTTACTTTAAACTATTTTTTACCATTTTATTTTAAACGATTATAATATTGTCTGTGTGCTAAAATATATAGCATGTTTATGTTTCACAACATTGTTATAAAATGTTTCTTAACATGGATCTCATGTTCCAAAGAAGCTATTTTTATGTTCTTTAAAGCAACTATTTAAACAACGTTTTAATATTGTAAAATTTTTGTCACAAATTAGAAAACTAGTTTTCACATATCATATATGATCTTACAACATATATTTGATAATCTTTGCTCTTATTTTTTTTTAAATAAGTGGAAAAGAGAAAAAATTAGTTACACTCGCGCACTCAGTCAGAAACAACCTTTGTGTTGACGACAACTTTTTGTATTGGATAAGCAGTCCATGTATATTAGGTCCATGATATAGAAGGAGACCTGGTATTGTTCTCATTGGACAGAGTTTTTTTCTTGTTTATCCGTTCCAAAACCACTGCGAGCATTGCAATCGTTAATTACAGAACAAATGCATAAATTTTAATTTAGTCTGTGGCTTTTTTGTAATTTTCACAGATCACTCACAAGGAAACGTCTCCAACACAGATAGCCCAGATTGGGAACGGAAGAAACTGAACTAAATTCCCCAACATTTTCAGTTGGTATTTTTACAATTTGAAGCTAAACGTCATCACTGACGTCACCGAAGATAGCAGCGCTCCTGGTAGCTTTGGAACGTTTTCTCGGAACTCTGTTTTTCGAACACAATAGTGCTGCGTTCCGCTGGTTCAGACTCACCTAGCAGGCTGCTCATGTCAGTGGATTTAGGCCGAGGTCTCGGAATTACGCGAGCTTATACCAATGAGAATTTAGAGAAAGATAATTGATTTGTTCAAAACTCAATTTATTAACTCTAACCTCATCACTTTACAAAATCAAGCCCTCCAACCTTTTGAATTCAAAATTTAACGACTCGCTATTCAGCAAATGGAAGCTTTCCTTCTATATAAGCTGTTCTGTGACTGTTCCTTTTCGTACCAGTTTTTAAGTTTTTTTTATTACCACCACCAAGTTAACAAACAAGAGAAATAAAATAACTTTTTCCCAGAACATAGCCGTTGTACTTTTGAAAAAACTTTCACCAACACAGAACAACACACTAAAACTAAAACAAGCAAAAAAAAACAAAAAGCAAAGTTAGTCGCGGAGAAGAGTATATACATATTTTCTATTGCAAGAAAAATTAGAGCGAACCTCTCTTTTTTAGTACTATCATAGATTACCCAGATCGTCAAAGGAAAATTTTTTTCTAATTTTCCTTTATTTTTATGTTGGTTGAAATTTAAACAAAAGTGGTGGTATCTTTTGGTAAAATTTTCTGCAATGTTACCAAAGAAATTCTTGTTTTTTATAATATTTTTTTTTAGTGGCAATTACAAAATGAATAAATATAGTAAATAATTCATTCCATCAATTATTTTTTCAAATTTCCTTAATGTTTACTCAAAGTGAAATGCAAATATTTATAAGAAAGTTATTTCAAAGTGCAATATCGATCATTTATAGAAAAAATATCGTAGCGGCATCAAGTTTTAAAGAGAAAGAAAAGGGAATGCTTTGCCGATCTGGATAATCTGTGGTGCTAAGTGAATTTTTTTCCACTTATTATTAGATTTCCCAAAAATACTGCAAATTTAATAAATGATTTCTTTTAAATTTAGATTTTCTACAATATGGCAAATCTCTTCACATTAAAAAGACATTATATATATTAGGTCTACCGGAAAGTTATGCCCGAATCTATGACACCATTTTCGCCACGTAAGCACATGTTTATTTATTGCATGTTCGGCTCTATATTTTTATCGCTTAATGTATACATACTGACGTAGCAATTAAACTATAATAAAGTTGATTCACATTAGTCTTAAGTGTGAAACGATAGTATACCCATAGCGACTGATAAAATTCATTTACGCCACTGTATTTTATACGAATTTCAACAAGAAAGAAATGTTACAGAAGCATGCAGAAATTTGTTAAAAGCGTTTGGTAAAGGTACAGTTTCTGATAGGACATGCAGAAGATGGTACGAAAAATTTGATTTCGACCTTTCTGATAACCACGTTCTGGGCGACCATCTTTGATCGACGACGATGTTGTTAAGGCAA
>AGDA01006630.1:0-11224 GCA_000281935.1 Mengenilla moldrzyki | reverse complement strand
TTGTTAAATAGGCATGTAAATGCTGTACGGTGTCATTCAAAATATTATAAATAATGATTTGACACCAAATTAACACGATAAACGTACGAAATCGCGACAAAAGTAATAAAAAAAATAAGGCATTGTTGTAGTGGATTTTCCTAAAAAATCGAAAAAATATGAAAAAAAAGTTTTTCATGTAAAGCCCAAAAAATAATTAAACACGAATCGAACAACACAATAAAATTTTTAAGCAAAAAGTTTAAATTTTTTGCATGTTTTCTACTCACAAGTCCGATTTCTGTGGAACAAAAAGCTTCTTTATTTAATAATTTACGCCTGAAATGTCACCAAATACTTATAGTTTATTTTTTTAACGTGTAATTAAATAAATTGTGTGATAAAAATGTAAAGTAAATATGACAACGTAATATTTTACTTGGCTTTTTCACTATAATTTCATTACGAAAACTTCAACTTGTTTAATTCTTATTAAACTTTGAAATTAATTTAGCGAATTTTTTTTAATTTCTAAAATTTCCAATTATCGAATTACTTTAAAGACTTTTTTTTTACGTATTTCAAATGAAATTTGATTTAAAATAACTAAACATATATCTAATATAAGATTATAGTGTTTTCATTTGCTTGATGCATTTTATTATTATACAGTGGCCATAAAGTGTTGTATTATGTACTAAATTTGTTACATTAAAGGAACTGTATCTGTAAACAGGACTATTGATTAATTCTAATAAAATAGATACTCTTATATAATATTTTTCAAAAATGATTATGAGTACAATACGACAAAAGATTCGATTCTCAAAGAACTCATCTTTACAAGGTGGTGTATAATTAAAGTAATTTTAGATTGGAAATGAATGAAATTTGTAAGGAGTAAAAAACGTGTTTCTAAAAGGTGAATAGCTCTCCTATACACGTGTTGATAGTTTTTTTCAAATTATAAAATGTTTAGAACGCGTTTTAGAAGCCTTTTCCGTGAAGGCTGCTTGAAATGACGAACTTGGTGTCCTTTTAACGTTCAAGAACCTTTTTTTCCTGAATATTTTTGTTGAAAATGAAACGAATGAAATCGAAAATATTTATCGTAAACAAGAACAATCACATTTCTAATTTATAAAAAATCTTCGTAAATTAAGTGGAACTTAGATGGAGACACTTTTAATACAGCTTCAACTTGTTCATTCACGGATACTATTCAAATATAAAGTGTAAATCTTAAAGTACTGGTACCATATTTATTTAGACAAGTTTAAAATTTTGTCTCAGATACAATCAATTAAATTAATTCAGACATTATGTAATGTTAAACTTTTAATTTATGTATTTTATACGAATAATATTTGAGTATTTTAAAGAACTTTTCTTTAATTTAGTTTAATATTCAAACAATGGAACAAATTGGTGGTGAACAATAAAGATATATTTAACAAATACGGGATGCTGTAGCGTTCATAGTAGGATATTAAAAACACCATTAGTCAGTAATTGTAATTTATTTATCACGTTTTATGTAGATAATAGTTAAATGTATGCAAGTTACTAATTTGTCCATTCGTGAACTACTTTTTGAAAATGACTCCTAGCCACTTTGCTCATCTGATCTTTATGTGCAGACTTTTTACTTGGGCTTACCTGAAACAATAAGTGTTTGGACTACGTTGTGAAACCATTCTTGAGTTGAAGGATCGCATTTGATCTGTCATTGCCAATGTCCCAGAGAACACGTTATGTCAAATTATGGAAAGCTTTCAATGTCGCCTAGATGAATGTGTTATTCAAAGAGGACATTATTTGACAGGAGTCATATTCAAAACTAATCCATGCAATGAGTACTGTTTTACAAATTAGTAAATAGCTTACTTTTAACTATTAATCCACATAAGATGTAATAAATAAATTACAGTTACTGGTCGATAGTGTGTTTTTAATAACCTACTATGAACGACACAGTACCCTGTATAAAATCTAGAACTTTAAAGGGCTAAAAAATACTTTTAATTGTTTACTATTAAAGTAATCTAGATGGCACATCTAAAAACATAATTAAAAGCATTTTAAAATACTCTAAATAATGTCAAAAAGTTCCCACATTGTGATATTTGTTAAAAAATAAAAAATTACTAAATATTTGGCGAATAAATGATCTTAGATTGAGATTTTTAATATACATTTTTACAGTTAAAAAATTAAAACAGCTATTTTAAGTCTAAATTGTAGAAAAAAATTTTTGCGATGAAACTAAAATTCAAATTTTCATTATCTGATCATTTTAAACGGTTGAAAATTAATGTGATTTTAAAGGGAAGCTATTAGCATCGTTGTAAAATATTTCTTTATTTTTGTAACAAGAAATACGATTTAAATTACTTTTAAATTAACATATTTTATTAATGTAAAATGCATACAAATATGATAACAAAAAGAAACTTCGGTCATTAGAAACTTACGAATCAAATTTATTTTAGAGCAATAAGTTTAGTGAAATATTTTAATGTTACTTAAAATACACTGATATTGAAGAAATCTTATAAAAAGAAAATATTTTGAAGTCAAAATTCATATTCGATAAGTTTATATATATGTAAACTTGCCTAGAATTACTATAATAAGCAAAAACCTTTTTTTGGAAAGATGGAAATATAAGTAACATTTTGAGACTGGTAAAAGCTTACATGTAACGTATAATAAACATACAAAAATTTTGATTTTCCATTATAAAATTTTTGGAAAAAGAAGAAATTATACTTCTAATTTCAAAAATATTTATTTACTAAATCAATAACTCAACTTTCGTTTAAGCTTTTTTCTTGAAATATCAAACATAAGTAAAAATAGCTTTCTTGATTTGTGCCTTATAGCAAAATAGTTTTATTGCTTGATAGAACAATTGTCTGCATGGTGTCATAAGGAGACATGTGTCATGTCCCATCAATACTTTCGACTTACATGTAACTACATTTAAAAAAATATATAATGAAGTGAAAAAAAATTAATATGTTGTTAATACAAAAATTATTAACTACTACCATGTTTTTCCGAAAACAACACATTCTCCGAAAATAATCCCTATCGTGTTCCAGAAGAAGATGACATGACTATAATTGAATAAATAATAAATATTAAATGAAAAACTATAAATAAACTTTTATTTTAACTCTCCACTGAAATTAAGCCCTAGCGCGTATTTTGGATCCAAAAAAAGTAAGACAGTGTCTTATTTTCGGAGAAACATGGTACATAGTCTTTAAACTTGTAAAATTGTTGTGTATCGAAAATATAACTAAACTCTTTGCTAAAATTGTAGCTAAAATAGATAAAAATTATGCAATTTTAGCAAAACCTTTTGCGTTGTTTTAGATATACAAAAATTTTGTTAATGTAAAAACACCTTTATGGTAATTTTAAAAAATTTTTTCTAAGTTTTCTAAACAATTTTGTTCTAACAGCACATTAAATTTATTGTCCTATTTCACTAAATATTTTCCTCAGTCTTACATTGATATTTGTATATTTGACAATGATCAATTTCGTTAGCTCTACTTTCTGTAATACTTATCTTAGTATATAATAGCATTCATAGATGGATAGTTACACCAAAGTAAACTATGTCTATTATTAAAAAAAATTTTTTACTATTTATTTTTTTCAATGTACTAGATAATTTTATCTGTTTTAGGCAGTTTTTTTTGAGTGCAGAAAGGACCAAATAGTTTAATGGTCGCCGCTTGATTTAAGCACATAGAGAATACCATGGTGATTCAGTCAATTAAAACGTTTTAGTCAGTTATATTTAGTCACAAAAAATTAAAAATAGTTAGTTTAAGTAAAAATTTTAATGTTGACTTTAAAAAAAAAATTAGTTGCATTTTACTATTACATTTGACTAATATTTTTTGCTATATTAACGGAAAGCAATTTAATATTTTTTTTTATTTTTAATTTTCTTTTTTTTTTTCCAAACAACAAACAATTTAGTCGAGGAATATGAAAATACCCCAGAAGAAAATAATTGGAGACTATTACAAACATTATTAGTTATGTTCTAAAATAATATTTATACACTGAAAAAAAAGGATAACAAGGAATTCTTTTTAAATCCACTAGAATTATTGTTAAGTTTACTAGATACCTTGTTTATTTTACAAGAAACGTTGTAAATTTTAATAGAATTCATTGTTGTCGAATATTTTAATAGATTTTCTAGTAAAATGCACCAGTGGTTTTTCTCAGTGTAGTTACTTCATCTGTTTCTTGATTTATTGAAAGTCAAATTTGGAAACTATAGTTATAAATATAAGACATGTTTGCTTTGTACATGTAATTTTAATGTTTATCAACTATAGTTATATTTCAAAATTTCATTACGATCATTCTCCTTCTCAATTTTTCGCATTAATCTAATCATATTTTAGAAGAAATATTATTTGTTTCGTTTTTTTTTTTATTTTTTTAAAAATTTCGATTATGGAAAGCACACGCTACTTGCTTTTAAATATGTTCTGTGAAATGTTCAATTTTTTTTTATTTTTTGAATTTATATTTCTTATGAAGGATTTTACTTCCGCAATAACAGTAGCTATAAATAATAAGTACATACGATTGTTTTCATAAATTTAGAATTGTAACTTTATACGCATTTTAGAATTTTTTTCTCAGAATACCTTTGAATAATGAATGAGCTTAAAATTAACATAAAGCAGATTCTATTTACACCAATAATAAAACAATAATTTGATTTTGTTACTCACGTAACAAATAAAGTAAAATAATTTATTAATATGTTTTATATTTGTTTCTTAAAACACACTTTTATAAATATGTTTTTTTAATGCTTATAAATAAATTTTATTTTATATTAATAACTTAATTTATATTATGATTCTATTACTGTTAAAAGTACGAAATATATGATATCAAGAAAATATTAATTTTACGATCAAATATATAGGTGGTGCATATTAAACACTCAACGAATACTCAAAGTTTTAAACATTTCACATCATTTAGCATCTTTCGGCTAACTTTGATTTTTTAAAGCTATTTTCAGAAATATTCTCTGAATAGAAGAATTATTACATCGTAGCTACTCATTTTCTGTTTTGTTCAAAATCGAGTAAGTTTACCAAAATATCTTAATAACCCAACTCTTCGAGGAGTATATTTTTGAAAAAAATACAAAATACAAAATTCACTGATTCACAAATACAAAAAAATTGTTATTCTTTAACGATTAAAACATTAACACAAACAAAATACTTGCACTCAAAAAAATAATGTTCTATATTTAATTAAAAAATTGGTAAATATAATGAAAATTTTATTATTTCTTAGCCAATAAACTTTTTTATTAAAACTACGACAAATTTATTAATTTTATAAAAAAATTTATTAAATTTATGAAAATAGCTATTAAAAAATGAAATTCATTAAAAATTTTCATTAATAAAATAAAAAATTTCGTAATATTAATAAATTTTTGCAATAAGAGTCAATAAAAAATTTATTGGCTGAAAATTTAAAATATTTTTTTCAGTGTGGGTGCTTTCAGAAAAATATATTGTAAGTACTACAACATTCATTTGTATTACCGACAAAAATGCCTTGGTAATGAAACTAAAAAAATCAGTGTTTACAACGAAATACCTGTTGTATTATGCCATAAGTTACGCCAACTAATTTATTTATTAAAGGACTATTTGACTAAATGAATTGTTGGCTCTACTAAAATTTCAGTAAAAACAAATAGCTCGGTCTCTCTATGCATTGAGAGTTGGGTTCAAGTCTTAGGAAAAGTCACTTTCCTATCAAAAATAACATAGTTTTTTTTTTATTTCACCTTTAATAATGTGTACATTATTATTATCATATTCATTTATAGTTTTATAACAAAGTACATAATTTGATTTTTAACATAATTATTAAATAAATAAGTTAAACAATTATTTTGTTAATAATAAATAATTTAATTAATAATTATATGTTCACTTTTCCCATTTCCCATTTTATTAAAAAATAAGAAAAAAAATTAAATGCTAATAATTTAGATCAATGAATTATTGTGAAGAGAGTAACTTTTGGTTATCAAAATCAAGTAGTGCGATTACAATAACGAAAGAAACGTGAAAACTTTGACGATTTAGAATTTGAAATTTTAAGCTAGTAATTAATTAGCCAAACAAAATTAAAGAACGAATTAAAATAAAGTATATAGAACAGAGACTTTTATTTAATTTTTGAAAATTAGCAAAAAAATTACCATTTTATGGCAATTATGCGTTGCTTGATTATAAGTATTCGAATGATGTAAAAATATACAAATTTTTAATACTAATAAGCTTAAAAATGCTCAATTTCAATTTTAGTGATGACCTCTTGGATATTATCGAAATTTATTTGTAACAAAAAGTCCAAGAAGAAAGTAATTAGACTTTATTCTGTTTTCAAACAGTTTTCCAATTTTAAAAATGTTGTCTATGCTCTCTTTTAATTAAAATTATTGCGTATGATGTTCCTTAGTTTCATAAGGATGATTATGTCAAGGTTCAATTAATAGGCTTTTATTTTATGAACCATTTTAAAAATTTTGTAATAAAAATCTCGAAAATTAAACTCAATGAAATTTGTTAACTTTTTTAAATAGGAAAAAATGTTATTTATTAACTTACCAATATACATAAATATAGTAATTTATTAATTACTTTTAATTAATTTATTGATAACTTCTGGTTATAAAAATTGTTATTTTAAAAAAAATAAAGTAATTGTTTTAATTATTATTATGTTTTTATTTTTAGCATATCTATTGATCATACAGTTTACGTCTGTAATTGCAAAAATTAGAAAAGAGCTATTAAACTACTAGGGTTCCATTGAAACAAGTAATAGGTGCATTTGCTGACCGGATGAGTTAAAGCACCTTAAAGTAATGACCTTTCTCAATGAATCATTGATCGTACAATAGGCGTAAATTTCAATTATGATCATGTACACGTGTACACAGTTTTAAAGACACATAGTAAAGCGAAAAAACTTAATAATTTTTCCCTGAATTATTAGTTATCAGTTTAATGACATTATTATTATTTTTTTTAAAAATTTCGATTTCTAAGATCACGCTTAACGTAAATTTAGTAAGAAAAGTTCAAAAAAATATGTTGAAAATGAATCATTAATTACTTAGCAATATGTTTGAAAACAAACGTTACATGGAATTTTATAATGAGGATTTCTTACAAAATTACTTAGGCTACAACAACAAATTGAAATAATGGCGTGTGATTCTAAGCTGGGAAGAAAAATGCATGCTGAAAGACGCTACAAATGCGGACAAGGCCACGGCCATGGCCAATTTACTTGCCATAACCTAAGATAACAAATTATTAATTTCACTGAGCAAATGAGCAAAAATAGGATGAAGTAAAATTAAAAAGCATTCGACCTCGACCTTGACTCTAAATTAGTCTTAATCTAGATCAGAATTGTTTTTCTTAATGAAACAGAAGTAAGAAATATTTTGGACTAAGTAAATTACAAGCAAAATATAATGAGTAAAAACGGTACTTGCAACAAAAATTGGTTAAACTGGAAAAAATAGAAATTCCTTTTTTATGACTAAAATGCAATACTTTCTGTTGTATTTTTTTATTGACTTATTGTCCAGGAGAAACTAGGACACTTTTTATCAGTTGTTCAAAACTTTCTGTTTGCTGTTTAGACATAAAACTACTGGTTTTGTACACCCAGTGGAATTTATTATGGTACTTGTTTATGGAGTCAAAAACGTAAACAATTAATTTTATGGGTCGAATCGCATGCTTCATTCAAAGAGCAAATATATTTATGTCTGAATCAAGTATTTAAAAGTTTTCCTTTTAGACAATTTGATTAGAACGTGACTTGCTAGACTATTTCAATTGATTATTATTTCTTAAACGCTTAAATTTCCTGCTAAAATCAATAGTAGACAAATGTTATTTTCTTTTACTTATCTTTATAAACATGCTCGAATATTATAAGTTATTAACTATTACATTTTTTAATATATAGAGAAAAAAAACAAATAAAATAAAAGTTAATATTTATTTTCAAATATATATAAATTAATTTTTAATGCGTTTATAATTAATCAAGACGGACTATAATTTTAATCAATTTCAATAAATAAACTATGAATTCAAAACTTTTTTTAGTTCTATTAGTCATTTATTAAAATTATTAATATCGATTAAAAAGTTAATGAATGAAATTGTTTAAAAAATAATGTAAAATAAATAACTATGGATGTAAATCTTAATATTTAACAAAATTCGCAAAAATTAATTTTTTATGAAAAGTATATTGTTTATTTTTTTACTAAAAAATCAAGTATTAATAAATTCTTCATTTAAAAAAAAAAATAAAAACATTATTTTTTTAAAATAATTATAAATGTTGTTTCGAGTTTTACTTTTTTAAAGTGAACTATACTTAATAGACGAGACTAATAACTCTAGTATTTCAAAAAGAAAAGGCTTACTGTACTTCTAACAAGTAGAAAATTAAATTGGACAATTGCATGCATAAACAATTAAATTACGCCTTTTTGATAATGATTGCTTACCCTGTCAACTAATTTTGAGGAAAAAATAAAAATAATATCACTGTGATATCACAGGGAGAAAATCACTATGAGGTTTTGGTGTGAAATTTTTGTGTAAGGTTGCTCTCACATAACTCTCACAATGTGATATCACTGTGAGCATCGCTAAATTATTACACCGAGGATCACTAAATCATCAGAGTGAGTATTCAAAAACTACTCACAGTGATATTACTGTGATAACACAGTGTTAATTTACAGCTGTAAGGATTACAGTGATATCACTGTGAGGCTTCTTGATTGACAGGGTATGTTCAATAGGGGGTTAACAATTTCATACAACGTTCAGAATAACCTACTCAATGATTTTCACCTGTTCAAAATTAACAGTTTTTACGGATAATCTCAGACTCATGGAACATTTTTTCTAAAAAAGATACAAACTATTAATGAATAGACACTTTACATTTCGAGAAAAAACATTACAAAATATTTTGTTAATTACATTTTTGCTACTTTAATGAAAACATTCTGTAAGTGTTACTTATTGATTCTGTTATATGAACACTAAATAAATTAAATAAACAGACCTAATTTTACTACTGACATGTGACTCTATTAATGTAAAAAGTATTGCACTGAAAAAAATATTTTAAATTTTTAGCCAATAAATTTCTTATTGACTCTTATTGCAAAAATTTATTAATACTACGAAAGTTTTTATTACATTAATGAAAAGTTTTAATGAATTTCATTTTTTAATAACTATTTTCATAAATTTGATAAAAATTTTTATAAAATTAATAAATTTGTAGTATTAATAAAAAAGTTTATTGGCTGAGGAATAATAAAATTTTCATTATTTTTATCAATTTTTTAATTAAATATAGAACATTATTTTTTTGAGTGAACATATTCACAAACTTTTTTTGCTACATTTATAAAAAAACTACTGTGTGACAACGTTATATTTAATACCACATTGTATAAAAAAACATCAATTTCATATTAACGTGAGTTTTCAATGGAAGAATAGAATCATTGGATTTAAATGTTCACATATGTATATCCAAATCTGCTGTATGTAATTAAAAATTTGGTGAAATATATGAAAATTATCCAAATTATGAACAATACCAAAGCATCTCAATACCGCAAAGAATTCAAACCAAGAGACGGCAACCCTTGCTATGAACAATGATCCGGAAGAAACCGAAATTTGATTTTTCTAACAAATAGAAAGAATGAATACCTTATAAGATACTAGCTGATCGCCCGGTCTTCGCACGGGTTTTATATAATATGAATAACATGAAGGAAAAAAAATTGATTAAAAAGATAAGATATTTATGTGAAATAAAATACATTCAAAATTAAGCAATTTAACAACGTTTTATTTTAATGCTTTATAACTAAAGTCCCAATTGCCTTTTTGAAACAATTTTAAAGAATTTTTTGAGTAAATTTTGTTTCAACAATATCGGGCAAAAATAAAAAAAAAACTAATTCAGTTTGTCAATATCATCTGAAAATCGTGCGCAAACACACTTTTTTCAATTACTTATATATAACTAAATTCCGCTTGCAGGTCCTCTAGTAAAAATTCAGACATCCAATTACAACAAAGTAGTTAACTTCTGATCAGTAAGAGTTGAAATAGTTCTACTTAGATGCAATGAAATCACTCAATTTACAGGTACTAATGCACTTTACCTAAAATTAATCCCATCAGTATACTTCAATATTTTCTTCTGTGTTTATCATTGTTTCAAAACACGCGATTTCCATATTTAAAATGCTTACAATATAAAGCATATAAAACACAATTTTCAATAAACAACATCCACTAACCCCCTTTATTTTCCGCAACTAACACGCTTCTGGTAAGTTGTAGCTAAAAACCTTTGCATAAACTTTAACAAAAACCATTAAAAGATTGACCAGTTTTAATATAAAAGTACTTAGCGCCTCACCAAACACACCTACTGTTAAATCCATTAATAATAGTCCACAACAATATTCCCACAACAATAATTTCGTTAAAAGTAGTTCAGTTGATCTTTTAAAATTTTCTCAGAATAGTGCACTTGACCCCTTACCAGTAGTGGCTATTAAAAATGCATCAGTATTTCTTCAGTCTAAAGCAGTACATGGTTGCCATGAGCTTTATCCGATCAAAATTCGACTTATTAATCCAAAGATAAATATTTAGCCCCATGTAGAATATAAAAGTAGATTTTTTCACTTAAAAATAGGTTGCTAAACTGAATACTGAGCTAATGCACTTTTTCAATCAGTATCTGACTTGTCAGTCAAAAGATAGGTATTTAACCTCCTGCTGAAATGAAAAATAAATTTTTGTTTTTAAAAATATATTATTAAACAGGGCACTGAGCTATTGCACTTTATCCGATCAAAATTCAACTTTTCAGTCAAAAGATAGGTATTTAACCCCATGCAAGTATGAAAAGTGGAATTTTTTACTTAAAAATCTCTTATTAAGCAGGGTACTGAGCTATTGTACTTTTCTCGACCAAAATCCGACTTACCAGTCAAAAGATAGGTATTTAGCACCCTGCTGATTATGAAAAATAGAATTTTCAACTTAATAATATATTATTAAACACAGTACTGAGCCAA
>AGDA01006629.1:0-11843 GCA_000281935.1 Mengenilla moldrzyki | reverse complement strand
TATATAATAATAGATAGATAGATTATAATGTGAAATGATAATAATAGCTTAATGTAGTTTATTTTACAAAGTCGAAATCAGAATTAAAATAACAAAAAAAACAAATATAACAGTTATTGTTATCACTGCGCATGGGTAAAGGGCGAGCGAAGCACATAGTAAAGCACAAGACGTCCAATGACTTTTTGACTCACTTCTCTTCGATTATCCTATCTAATACTTTTAAAAAAATAATTATGATTAACGAGTCACAAGATGATACATATGTCGATCAACTTTTCAAAATGTCAATCTCATTGTGTGTAGTTTGAAACGACCCGAGCAGCCACATGATCTTTACGATGATATAAAATGATTAAAAAGAAGTATTAAATTTCGATTGTTTTAAAATTGTCAAAATTTTTTTTAAACAAATTGGAATCCAATTATTACTCATATTCTATTTTATTTGCTGTTAATCTTAATCTTAAAAAAATTCTGTATTTCTAATCACTCTTTCTACATGTTAAATTATTGATTAGATAAATGCCAACATAAATTGAATTTATTTTATATAGGTTTAAAATCCTATTGTCTTTTATGCAATGATACTATATGGCTGATTGGTCAGATTGTTTTACAATCCGAGTTATTGTTTAAAATTTAAAATGTTTCATGAGCCGTAATTAAATAAGCATTTAAAAGGTATGCAAAGAGGGTATTAAAAATGTTTTTTACATAAATTATAATTACTTATTTCACTTCTCTTGATAATTCAAATATTTATTTTAACGTTGCACTAAGTATTCCATATTTGCCGTCAGTAATTTCGAAAACATTTTAAAACACATAAGGAACGATACTTTTCTTGAGATATAATAGCGCAAAAATAAAAAGAACGCTTATGTACATTTATCGAGAGCCACAAATAACCCTTCAAAGAGACGCATGTGGCTTGCGAGCTGCTGTTTGGGCACCGTTGTTGTATGGTATTAAGCTGTTTTTGTACAGTAATATTTTTTGGCAGACATATTTATCAAAATTAATTTGTTACGATATTCAGTTAAAAATTAAATTTTATTACTTTAATGACTTTTGTAACTTTTGTAACTTTTCGATTAGCTTTTATTTCTTGTTTGTTAGAATTCGCACATATGATTTCTGTATAAGTATGATTACGTTAAATGTGTTTATTTAATGCTTTATAAAAAATGTACAAAAATAATTGTCGATTTATAACAACATGCATTGATGTTTTTAGGAAATTGTTCTTAACGCAAAGAAAAAGTTGCAAAAAAAGAAACCCAATTTTTATGGACGCGTGTAAGAAATTACACTAACGAGGTCAATTGTAATACTAACTGTTTAATATTCGTGTATTTAATCGGCCAAGGTGCACTCAGCATGTCTCTCATGTATATACATACATATTTAAGCCCAGCGTTAAAATTTTTCGCAAAATGGTACCCGTTTTGCCTTGATGATTTCACAAATGATTTTTGACGTTAATACGGCGATTGCAACGAAATTCTTATTAAATGAAAATTGGTTTAAGGCTTAAGGAAAAAATCCGATTGTATAATCGAAAATTTTCATTTCATAGTAATAAACAATTGTTTATAGGAAGTTTATTGAACTGTTAATATACTGCTGATTTTTTCAAAGTAATTAATTTATGAAAATCATTATGAGCAAATATTTTCAAAAAATATTTATACCTTTCAAAAATGTTGAAATTTTTTGTCCCTTTAGCAAATTTATTTTTATTGTTCTGTTATGCTTATTCGAACCAATTCCGTAATTAATTCGTGGTAAAACTAAGTGTTGATTATACAAAAATGAAAAATAGTAAGTTATGAAATTTCGAAATGTGTTTTCATAAAAGCATTTTTGTATCAATAATAGACTATCACTAAGGCCTTGAGTTTCAAAAATATCATTTAAAGGAAAACTATATCGGTTATTGAACTTTTAAGAAATTTATTTGGAACTAATTTCATAAATATATACGAAGGTTTTCAAAATACCGTTTCTTTTCAAAACAGTTCAGACTCCGATCGTAAGGGTTGTCAATACGATAATAAAATGGGGTTCGTTTCTTTTTTTATATAAGTCGAGTAATAAAATAATAAATTGTTGTTACAAAAAAAAGAGAAAATGTGAATGAACTCAATGGATAATTGTCAATTTGTTCAAAGTATCAATACCTGTGTCCTATTCAGAGAGCGTAAGACTAAACGAAAACCGTTAAGGAATATTGTACAGAGGACTTGTTGCCTCCAAGGATCGGTTACTGATATTCTCTCTTAAACTGTTCGAAAATTGCCACGTTTTGCTTCGCGTTCGGCGCAATTTGAAAACTGAAAGTTCTCTTGGACCAAACATTGCATTTCGAAATTTCGATTATTTTTCGCGAGGAAAAAACCGCTTTCGAAATTCTTAATTAGGCTATATGGCTTATTATTGAAAACGGCCGGTGAACGACCTTTGAAAATTACCCCAAAAACGAACGGTTGCCGTGTGGCTTTCTCTTTAAAACGTGGGCCGCTCCTTTGCAATTTGTACAATTTTTTTCTTCTGGTTTTGCGAAAAAATTCACACTGAACTTTTCATGAATTCCTTATTTACATATATGTATATACGAAAAAGTAATGTTTATCAACGCAATATATAAATGTGTTACACTGATAAGAATTTTATAAAGAAGCATATAATAGTTAAGAGAGTTGAATAACCTCTGATCTTTATAATTAAACATACATCTATATATGTGTATGTAGTTTTCGAAATTTCGATTAGCAGCATTATCATTAATAATATATGTTCGCTATGTTGCAAAATTCGACACATTATATAATGGAAACCAAAATGGATTTTCGCAAGATTTCGAGATTAAACTTAACGAATTTGCTTAATGAGTGCGGTTCGAAAATTACAGTATATGTAAAATGAAAGTTTGTACATGTTCCGGTACAAAAATAGCCCTTTGCTAATTAGTATAGTGTGTAATTTTAACGGCAGAGCCTGTGTTGATTTGGACGCTGGCGAGTCAGGTGACAATGGACGTGGCGCGCGTCACATTAACAAATTGGTTGAAATGAATGCATTTTTTTAAATTACTCTGCCGATAAAATAATTAAGAAAGTACTTAAAGCGGGAGAGAAAAGTACATTTGTGAGTAGCGTACATGAAAAAAAAATTAATGTAAATCTCCTTCCTTTGTAAAGTCCCCTCTTTCGGCTAAGGTAACAATTCTTACCTGTACACAAATACTAATCAGAATGACAACGTTGCTCTCAACAGCATATATAAACGATGCATCTATTAAGGATTTGTACTAAAGTTAAGTCAATTTCGTAAATTAACCGGTCACCGATTTCGACAAATATCACACACAACACTCTATACAGCGTATACGACAATTACAAAATCGTTTGTGGTTTTCGCCAAAATTTACGCGCTTTTTAATTCTGGTTTAATTCGCTAAAAATGTTCGTGTACTCTTTACAATTTTTATGGCACAACTCGAACCTGGCGTACTTCTATCAGACTTCGCTCACGACGAATTTGATCATTCTCCTAGCCGTGTTACTGTTCATACAATTCGTGCAAAATTTTGCGCGAATTCGACACTTGCCGCCGGGGCCGTGGGGTCTGCCAATACTTGGCTCGTTGCCATTCATCAAGAACGATCTGCATCTGCATTTCGGCAAACTGACCAAAAAATACGGCTCCATGTTCAGTATTAAGCTCGGCTCGCAGCTCTTCATCGTCCTCAGCGACTATAAAATGATCCGGCAAGCCTTCCGCCAAGAAGAATTCACAGGAAGACCCATCACCGTATTTAGCAGTATTCTCGATGGCTACGGTAATTATTCTAATTGCACATAACGTTCATAAACGTTTATCTATTTTACTCATTTTTGCTTTCAATACATTATTTTCTCATTGAGAAATTGGGTTATTGCAACTTATTATTGAATTACGTCAAAAAAGATGACAAAGTTTATCGTCAATTTTTTTATATTTATTTTCTAATAACAACACACTAAATACGCCAATTATCCAAAAGCCGATTGATTAATTAGCTCTTAAAATCGCCAGGTATTGTTAATTGCGATGGGAAACTGTGGAAGGACCAGAGACGGTTTTTGCACGATCGGTTGCGAAATTTCGGCATGAGTTTCATGGGCTCGAAGAAGAGCAATCTTGAGAACGAAATCATGGTATGTGTGTACTTGACCGCAATTTGTACAATTGCCAAAAATTGCCCATTACGAAATATGTGTACATTTTGTGTATTTCGAATTTAAACAAAAAAAAAACAGGTCGAAATTAAAGAGTTTTTGCATGTGTTGAAAAGCAACCAGTCGACAGATGGCATTGACCTAAGTCCAATATTCGCGATTTCGATCAGTAATGTGATTTGCAACTTGTTGATGAGCGTTCGCTTTTCGCACGAAGATCAGCGTTTTTATCGTTTCATGGCTTTGATCGAGGAAGGGTTCAAACTGTTCGGCTCGTTAGAGATGCTAAACTTTATACCGTTCATGCAGCATTTGCCGATTTTACTCAAGACCAAGAAGAAATTAGCACAGGTATTGAAATTCGAACACCTAGTTTAGCTGAAAATCATTAATAAAGGGTGCGTTTTCTTGTCAATTTGACAAATAGAATCGGGTGGAAATGGCGAATTTTTTGCAAGAAACCATCGAGGAACATAAGAGGACTTTTGACCCTGAAAATTTGCGTGATTTACTCGACACGTACTTGTATGAAATACAAAAGGCTACTGAAGACGGCACCGATAAGCAGCTCTTTGAAGGCAAAAACCACGGTAAGTTCAACTTTAAACTTTAATGCGGACTTAGTAAAATTTGAAAATTTGGAAATTTGAAAACAGATCGGCAAATCCAGCAAATTATGGGTGATATGTTTTCTGCTGGTATGGAGACGATAAAAACGACGATGTTGTGGACCGTCTTATATATGCTGCACTATCCGGAAATAATGCGGTCGATACAGGAAGAGTTGGACCAAGTGGTCGGTCGGAAACGTTTGCCGCGGCTCGAGGACATGGCGTACTTACCGGTCACCGAGTCTACGCTGCTCGAAGTGCTGCGCCGATCCAGCATCGTGCCGCTGGGCACCGCACATTCGCCTATACGGTAAGTGGCCGGCTGTGCGCAAAATGCACTTGAAGAAGCCTATATCTGTCGGCTAGCCGACGCGCGCCGATTCAACGAAGACTAGTAGCGGTAAATGAGCCTTGAATTTTTCTCTGTTAAGACTGGGTCAACAGAAGTCTGAAACACTGCGAATAAGTGAAAGTTGATTTATTCCGAATCGAAAAGCAGAAAATTGTGATAAAAGTTGAATGAACTTGAAAAAGAAGCCGCATCGTGCTACTCAACACGATGCCCAACTACAGATTTACGGATCCGCAGATCCACGTTGACCCAACAAATCTCCAATTCAATACACACAAAATTAAGCCTCTTCGAACACTACCCTAATTAATTAAAAAAATTCAACGCTCTAGTATACTGTTTTAGCCTCTTTCCAAAAACTTTGTTTAATGATTTCACACAGTTGATAAGATATCATAAGTATTTAAATATTGTATGAATAGTACAAAAACACGTGTAATTATTCTATAACAGAATAAGTGCAATATCAAACAATGACTTTTGAATCGAAATTCTCTGATGGCATATGGTCTATGAATGTTATAACCACTATTTTTGAGGATCAGCTTTTATGTAAATATTTGAATCTATGAGTCTTATACATATTTACTTATTTCTCACTAAATAAATCTATTTTTAACAAAATGCCGCTAGACGTTTAAAAACTGTCTGTTGAACATAATATAGTTCCGTTAGAAATAGTGATATATAATAGACTAGTTTTTAAATCTAAACTAGTAGATTTTTATTGAACTTTTTTACCATTTCAGCAGTACTGCATAAAATAGAAAAATCCGATTGATTTTATTTAAATTGTACTAAACAAAATGAGTAATTTTCAATTTTTGAGAATTCTACTCATTCAATTTAAATAACACACGTGGTTTCTATTCATAGGTAGCATTTTTATTGTTTTTCTGGTTCCAAAATACTAAGCAATTACACTTTGAAATTTCAGTCTTTAATTATTTTAAAAACTTGTTTTTAAAGTTTTTAGACAAACAATACTTTTTTTAAAAGTGCATGCATAACGTACTATTAAAGATGCAAATCTCAAGTTGCGCGTTTTAAAATAACAAGAAAAAAGTTATATAAGTACTTTGATAATATATGTTATGTATAACAATAATAAAAATATTACCAAACCAAATAAAAACATTATTAATGCATACAAGATTAACCTCTAAGTAAATTATTTTCAAATTATTAAATATAAGTCCGTTAATAAATTTCAAAATAGCATTAATACTTTTTGTATTTTTTTTTCTTAAATTAGTTTGATAATTAGTGTAAAGATATTCGTTTGAAATTTCAAATAATATGTTGAATAACATAAGTATGTATAATCTAAATTGTTTTCTCATAACATACATGCTTAATACAAGTTCAAACCACTTTTGTACGAACGTTTTATGTCGAATAAAATTAAAGAAAGCCACAAGTATAGAAAAGACAATTTTTTTTTTCATCAATTTCTAATATGAAATATAATAAATACTAATAAAATTAATTGTTGTATTAAAAATAAATTCTTTAAGGCGTATTATAAAAAATTAGTTTTATAAATTCGACAAAAATATTTAATAAAATTAATAAGGTTTAGACAATACTTTTTCCTAGTAAGCACTTTTAGAATATATAAAAAACTTTTATTTTTCTTAAATTTCTATATAAAATCCATTTATTGAGAAATAAATAATTTTATATTTATTTTCCATAACATTTGCAACAATTTCTATAAAGAAATAAGATTCACAAAGACGCCATATTAAGCACCCTACGAAAAAATATATGGTTTATGCATTTTTTTTAAATTTTGGGCTTCAATTGAAAATGTGTTGACTTCTTTTATATTAAAGTTCTTTTCCTTATACAGAGATGTATTATTTAATGGCTACCGTGTACCGCACAATACACAAGTGATTCCATTACTGCACAAAGTACACATGGATCCAACTCTGTGGGACGAGCCGGAGCGGTTCAATCCAAACCGGTTTATTAATAAGGAAGGAAAAGTGGTAAAGCCAAAGTATTTTTTACCCTTTGGCGTCGGACGCCGTATGTGTTTGGGTGAAACGTTGGCCCGCATGGAGCTGTTTTTGTTCTTTTCGTCGTTACTGCACTCGTTTCACTTGTCCATTCCAGAGAACGGCACTCTTCCCAGCCTCAAGGGCAATTGCGGCATTACCATTACGCCGGACGCGTTCAAGGTCAACTTGACCGCACGCCCGTTCGACACCGACAACGATTCCTCTGTTCTGCGTAACGTGGGCGCTCACTAAGCTCCCAAATTTTCAGTTTTATTATAAGATTATTTTTAAGAGCACGGTACTAACAGTCAATTAGTTCCTAAATACGATAATTAATCACGCAATTGGTACTTATTTTTTCTTGTTTTTATTTCCTTATTAAGTTCTTTAACCCGAAGCAACTCGGCTGTGTTTTTGCAAGGAAATTCGATTGCCATATTTTAATTATTATTATAATTCTTATTTTTTCTCTTACACTCAGGAATGTTTAATTAATTTCCAGTCACTGATACTTTGCGTTACCAATTGTTCGTTTAAGAAGGGGAAAAAAATAAGTACTAATTAATGTTTTTTTTTTTCGTACAAAACAATTACTTTTTGAGTTTATTTCATTTTTAGCTTTGAAAGGCTTTCTAATTGTTTTAAAGAATCAGGTTTTTAGAGCACTTTTTATAATCTAAAGAAATGCGAAATTTTCGCCTAAAAACGGGTACATTGTTCTTTTTATGCAAAGATTGTTTTGTGCAAAAACGATTTCCTCAATTCTATTTGAAATGTATAAAAAATTAACAATTATTTGTGTAAATTATTTTATTGTTTGCTTTTAGACAAATAAATTTTTTATATAAAAAATAAAATTTTCTATTTACATAATATTTTTGTCGATTTTCTCGGCCGAAAAAAAGCCTTAAATGGTTTTGGTGTCATTGTTATTCCTACGATTCCTTGCAGATCCAAAGGACCGTCTTCTGGTTGCGGACGCATGATTTCGAACCTCTGTAAAATTGCTGTAATAAAGGTGAGCAGTAAACATTTTGCCAATTGATCTCCAATACACATGCGTTTGCCTTGATATGACAATGCGTAAAATATAAATAATTGTCTTAAATAACTTTATGTGTAACAAGTTCATCAAAGAAATGGTGGTTTCTGGTGGGAAAAGAAACAGTGACCGTTGGTGTCATGCAAAATTTGAGTCCGGCAACCATAAACTATTCGAGCCTTGTTAGTTATACGTATGTGCAACTTAGCTTAAACTACATACAATACTCATTCACCCTTAGTTGGCTTTACTGTACATGAGACTAAGAGTTACGATGTAATCAAGCGAATATTGTTTCAGCAGCTGTGGATGAAACATTGATAGTAATGCCAACCTACAATGGCCGAAGGTGTTTGGTCACAACATCCTTAGTAACCCTATTACTGCCAGAATCTCGGCTATTCGCCGTTGGACCTTGGGCACACTTATTCTATCCTCATCACCACTGTTGTTTTTTCAATATATTGCTAAAAAGAGCTACGCTAATACTAAGAGAAAAATTCCCTTATTGTATATTTCAGTAGAACTTTTTTTCAGTATAGATTAAAAATTATCTGCTTTTTTAGAATGTGTTTAAAATAAAACTCTACTGAAATGTATATATATTTTTGTTGTTGGTATAAATACGTTAAAATTAACTGAAATACTGCGAGATTAGATAAAGTGATAGAGAAGTTTAAAAGATATCTTAAAAAACACATCAAACAAAATTACTTAAATAAAAGAATTGATTAAAAAATTTTATAGGCTCGTTAGTGAATTACTTCAATATATATCAAATGTGGGCACACATGATGCTATTGGGTGCCGCATTTCATTTTTTATAATTACAAGAGCAGCACACATCTACCTGAAAAGTAGTTGGATACGTTGAACGTGCTAGCTTGACTATTTTATTGATTATTTATAATTAATATTAACTATTTATTTCTATTTTTCTAACTGACTTGATTCTTTCTATTTATACTGAGTATTTCACAGATATTTTTCACACCTAAAATTAATCGTTGATATTTAAAATTCTATAATTAAAAAGAATTTAAAGTATTTAAAAATCATTTAATAAATTTTGGAAAAGTACATTTTTACTCAGATTCACTGGTTCTTGTCAGTTGGAGTTGAAGAGCCGCAATTAGGTAACAAAGAGCCGCATTTGCTCACCGCTGATACATATTTTCAAGTCAATAATCAACTATAAGCTTGTAATTATGTTCATTTTTAAACAATTTTATTTACTTTCTAAAAAAATACAAATAAACATGGTTCAAGTTGATAATAGTTATGGCATTTTAGCAAAAAATATTGCTGAATTTGTAATGTACAAAAATTTCGTTATTTAAAAAATTTTTTTAGTAAGTACTAATTTTGTTTCAATTTTTTTAACACGTTGACTGCCGTGTGAGTCACCGGTGAACGGCACTCAACTTCGCTACAGCGCCGTGGGTGTCACCAGTAATCGGCAGCGGAACAAATAGTTAAAATACATAATTAAAATAAACATGGACACTTACAAATTTCTACATAAATCTCAACATAATATGTATCGCATAGTAAAAAAAGATGTTGGCGCTTCAAGCAAGTCACGTAAAATTTGCGCGGCCGCCAACATGTTAAACAGAACACTGAATTTGTTTATTTTTTTATTTATGTATCATTACTGTAAAGTTAATATTTTCCTTATTTGAAGTAATAATTATCAAACCCTTTTAAGATTAATCTATTTATACACAAAACGGTTATAAAAAATTGAACACATGAAGTTATTTTGAAATTATTAAATAATACCTAATTGAAACGGAATAAAATTTGGATGCTTGTAAAATTTGCCATTCTCGTTCAAAAAACGTTCCGGTTTAAATTCATACGGCTCAGACCAAATATTTGGATCTGTATGTAATCGCCATTGAAAAGGTATAATCATAGTACATGCTGGAATAATATATGGACCAAGATTAACTGTTTTTGTGACACCATGTGGGAGTCCTAATGGAACTACTGGTCGAATACGCTGCACCTCAGCAATAGTCGCTTGAACATAATCAAGAGAATTAAGTGTATCATATGTACTATATTTAACGTCAATTTCATCTCGACATCGTTTTTGAACATGAGGAAACTCAATCAAATATAATATTAACCAGTGCAGCGTAGCAAGAGTCGTATCAAGCCCAGCACCGAACAAGTCCGATAAAAAGAACCATATTTGTTGATCGTTATAAAACTCAGTCCCATTTTTAATTTCTTCGCGTAATTGTTTTTCTTTCAAATACATTTCAATAGCTGGCACAAAGTCATACTTTTCCTTATTTTCCTCTTCAATATTGAGAAGCAAATCAGCATAAAATCTGTGCGTTTTTCTCATACCGTTCACAAGGAAGCCAATTGTATGTCGATATTTTGGCAGAAATCTTTTTGTTTAGAAAAGAATTTTATACAATTTCGTAGTAATTTTACACATTTACCTCAAAAATGGCAAGAAATTCAAAGGGCCTGCAACACCCATAAGCTTTGTGCCTTCTTCCTGTAAATATTGTATTAAAAGCCAATTCGCATCGTTGTGTTTCCAACTTCTGCCAAATACCAAACAACTAATGATATTACCTAAACTATGTCTTATTAAGGGTAAAACATCGATATTCTTGTTCCTGTTCTCAGCCAAATCCTATTCTTTATGATGAATATTAAACTAACTTATTTTATATAAGAAATTGTTGAATTCGATTTTAATTGGCATTTTCTAAAAAAAAACAATCAGATTGTTCAAAGTGTAAAATTTCAAAAATAATTTTAATCATACTTTTTTAAAATGGAAAAAATATTCTCAAAAATTACGTTGCAAGTTAGAGTTAAGCATAGATTATTGTGAAACATTTCAATAATATAATTAAATTTAGTGAAAATATTTTAAAATAACACATTCTTAAATGTACTTGTTGTATTTATCAATAAAAACGTCTATAAGCTTTATCCCTAAAAAGTATCAAAACTGTATCTGAATTGTAACTTTAAGATATATTTGAGTGAAATAACTATTTTTGATCTCTTTTGTACTGTAATATAATACGTTTAAGATTTTTGAATCATTTTTAAAACAATAGCAAACATTAAGTCATGAAATTGCTATTTTTTCTGTTTAAACTTAATCAAATTGTTTTGCTTCGAAAATGTATCTAAAACAGTTTCAAATTTCTATTTCTAAAATTAAAAAAGATATCTCCTAGGTAAATTAACAAAAATTTCATATACTTTTTGAGTTAAAATGTTTTACGAGTTATTTATAAATATAGATTCCACAAATGTACATAGATTTCAAAATAATGACTGATACAAAATAAAAATCTACTATCCTCTACTTTACTTATTAAAAGCAACTAATGATAAAAATTTTGGGCATAAATATAGACAGCATATCAAACAATTTTGTAATTTAAAGCAGAAGTTCCCAATCTTTTACAGTTTGCGTCTCCCTAAATGATCGTTTTTTTCGCGGCTCTCTCAATTCATTATTTTTTTTCTAAATTTTTGACTTTCTTGAAAAGATATCCCTCAAAATGCAATTTTTTTATTTTCCTATTTGAATAACACAATTACCTTCCCGTAGAG
>AGDA01006622.1:0-14897 GCA_000281935.1 Mengenilla moldrzyki | reverse complement strand
GAGCAGATAAGGGTTGGGGCAGAAGGGGTTGTGTCCCCCCTTTTTTATATCTCGGTTATTTGTGTTTAAAATGTTTTTCTACTTTGAACTTTTTAGTTATGATAGCAAAAGCTGTCAAATGACTCAAATAATAATTCAGTGGGTCCAAGGGTCCCATTGATGTAGTTTGTATATATTCAGTTTGCATGCACTTAATTTTTGTGTATTGATCCAAACTCGTAATTAAATGGCGAAATTAAATATGAGGGTTAAATCAAAGTCGAAAAATTATTTGAGAAGGGTATGAAGAGGAGAAAGTTGGGGAAAGGGGGTTTGGGGTCCTGCTTTTTATTACCATTTTACCCAGTTTTAACATTTCATTTTATTACAAACATTTAAACGATGCCGAAAAGAACTTTCAAATCATACAGATTTTAGCTTTGAAGTTCGCGGTTCGAATAATTTGGTTTATAATTTTATAACTTATTTTCATTTCTTTTAAATGTAAATATTTTAAACGCGTAATTAAGTGGCATAATAGAATGTTGGGCTCAAGCCATAGTCGGGAAATTTATGAGGACCGGGTACGAAGGCGACGGGGGGCTGGGGGCTGTACTTTTTATTATTACTTTAGTCTATTTTCAATATTTTAATTTATTACAAGCGTTTTATTTGCTACTTAGTTACATGTTTAAAATATTTATATCGAAAAGAAATGAACACAAAAATCAAAAATATGAATTAAAGTGTTCGAACCCCCGACTTTTCAAAGCTATCAACTGTATCATTTAAAAGTTGTTTTCTGTGTCCTTTAAATGTTTGTAATAAAATAAAATGTTAAAACTGAATAAAGTAGTAATAAAAAATGAGACACCAAACCCACCCTCCTCATTCTCCCCACTCTTCACTCTGTTCATACCCAGCCCAAACAATTTTTCGAACCTTGGATTGACCCTTATATTTAATTTCACCATTTAATTACTAGTTTAGAGCATAACAAAAAGAAGAAATGAATGCAAACTGAGTACATACAAACTACATTAATAGGATTCCTGCACCTAATGAATTACTATCTGAGTCATTTGGCAGCTTTTGCTATCATAGTTAAAAAGTTCGAAGAAGGAAAAATATCTTAAACATAGATAAACGAAACATAAACGATGGGGGACAACCTCCCCCCTGCCCTACTCTTATCCGTTTCCATTTAAACTAATTGAGTTATAATGTACATTTTTGAAGCACTGATTTAAAAAAGTCAGGTTTGAATGTTTGTAAGTTGTTTATAATGATTTAGACTACTTGGCCCAATATCACGTTTGCAGCCTGTTCCTGAATTTTGCGTGTTAATTTTTAAAAATTTTTAGAAAAAAACTCACTTCACAAAAAAGGTTTTTCTTCTTGTGATTCAACAAGTAATTCAAATATTTTATTCCGTGGTATTCAGATTCTCTGTAGCAATTCTACTTTTTCAATTAGATTGAAATGAAACTTTTATTTTCCTGAAAAAACACCATTTTTTGCCCGTTTTTCAAATTTAAATCACTACCCCGAACCCCCCCCCCTTTTAACGCATATTTATAATTTTAGGTACACTATTTAACAAGGGTTGGTTGATTGTTTTAAGGGTAAAAAAAATTATCTACACGTTATCGTTTCAGAGAAAAATATTTTTATATTTGAAAAATAGGTTTTCCCCCTTCCTAAAAATTGGCCTCAAGATTTTCGAAAATATTTTGGTTTTGGGATCAGTGGTACTTGGGCATTCAGAAAATATATATGTTATTTCTGTGAAAAAATAAAAGTCAAAATTTGTTCCCTAGTGTAATTGAATAAAAAATTCTGATTTCCATTCAAAAACATCATCATATTTTATATTAATCACTATTTAAGTTTATTTACTTGCGAAGAAAGAATTTACATTAACTAATGTTAATTGGTTACTTATTGATAATGTAATATAAAGAATTAAGTCTAATGAACCTTTAGAAATAATGTTAAGAAGCATCTAATTTGCTTATAAATAATGATATTAGACAAATTTTTAATGCGGCTGACCAAATTTTTAATATGATGCTGGTTTTTCCCTAGTCCCGGTCCTATAATAAACGCTTAGAAAATTAGAATATACAGCAAGTCCCCGCGTAACGCGGAGTGTACGTTTTATCAAAGTTGAGCGTAATGCGAACTAGTGCTAAGCGAGACTATCTTAACATGTAAATAATGGGGTTAGGAGAAGATGTATAGTCAGCTAGCAGCTTAATGTTTTTTTTAGTTGCTTTCATTTTTTGTTTTTTATTATCACCCGTGATAATATTTGTCATTGTACTAATCGTTATAGTATTACTTACTTACTTAGAATGATCTCAACAAAAGGTTTTCAAATGATAAAAATGCATCTGTAGATCGCTTCACCAAACAAGAAACAACCACACTGTTTTGGATATGTTGTGTACATATTTGAAAATTTAGAGCTCTGAAAAATTTCGGGAATCCCGAGTTGAAGTAAAAAAGCCCTAAACCGAAACAGTGCTAAGTGAAGCATCGTTAAACGAGGTCTTGTTGTATTTAATAATTATGTTATTGAAGAATTTTTAACAGTGTAAATTTTATAAAAAATATGACCATTGTTATCATAAGAATATAAATAAAAAAATCCAGTATTGTTAAGTTTAAGTTTTTATTTATGAGAAAAATGGAATAAATATGTTTTTTATAGCTTTAGGCATTTTATTATGTATTTAATGTTATATTTCTGCTTATCTAACTTTCGCTTTATTAAAACTTCTACACGTTTTATTTTAACATTGGCTCACAGTGAAAAATTAATATTATTTTTCATTGCTCATTATTTATTTTACTTAGACTTAAACGTTTAACAAAATTAAAATTTTTGTAGACTAATGAAACGGAAAAGGATTGTCTGGGTCGCGAAAATATCATTTTCGCGCATTTTCTGAAAACTCGAAATGGCCTAGTTTACATTTTCAGGACACAAACACGTTATCGATTCAATGAATCGTTTATTACGCATTCATTTTATTGCCCTTAACCCGTCTGTTTATATCTGAAGTGGAATTTTATTAGTTTAGGTCAAGGAGCTGAAATATTTTTTTATTTGAATGGAATATTTGTCTTTCGGATCGACAAATTACAACGTTTCTAGTTAAGTAAAAATTAGCTATGCATCTGATCTCATACGAAGCGCTGTAAATTTTGAACGGCTTTTGGCGTTATTGAGGCGCTCGCGAAGCGAAATGAATTCGAAAATAGCTGAAGGTCTTGGCCCAGACACTGTTCCTATCGTTGTGTCGCAGCGACTTATTACTCGAGTTCGGTCTCGGTTCGGTTTTTAGCTCAATTTCAACACTGCACAATTCGTTCGGTTCTCATTTCAGTATTAGATTGGTTCGCGAATCTGTTTGTTTGTTTTCGGCTTAATGAGTTCCATTGGCGCGAAATTGCGCATAAACAAAGCCTTAAAAAAATAAAATGTATATTACAAACACACATTCCAGTTTTTCAGCTCATGCATTTCAACACTTAGGTGCGAAGTGTGTCGAAATTCATGTCTAGAACATGTAATATATGTGTTTCGGGTGTTTTTCGTTAACTTTGTTCGTGATTTTTTGCAATATTGTTGATTTTTTTTTATGAAAAACACTTATAGTGTAAACCTTGTAACCATTTTTTAAACGAAATATGCGGTTTTGTTAAGTGCATTGAAAATTACTTTGATAAACCTATTTTGTGTTTTTTATTCTTCAGTTTCTTTTTTAAAAAAAGCAATTAAGTGATATCTCTAAAATGTTCAAGAAAGATAGGCCTATGATGTCTGTAACGGCAATCATTCAAGGTGTTCAGCAATGGAATAAGAATTTTCAAGGTATTTGAGTTTTCATGGAAACTTTTTTCAATCTCCATGCAACGAGTATTTTTTAGCAGGATAAATTATTGCAATTTTCTAAAAAAAACTCAAGGTTTTCTACGTTGATGAAAAAAATTGAGCCAATTTTCATCGTTTTTTCTTCAAAAAACTGCTGTTTTCTATTAATTACAATAGTCAGAATTTTAAGTGATGCATGAATCGTGGCCTTGAAATTAATTCCCACGCAACTGCGTTGGGATAGGTCATTTTTTTATATGAAAACGTGTACTCGATAAAAGTTCATATGTAAACACTTTAACATTTTCCAGGTCTTAATGTTGAGCAAATGGGGCCAAAATCACCGTCTGACATGAAGCCAGACGTTTCAAATTTAATAAGTAATTCGCCATTTGCTGCGTCCAATAACTCGATGATGAGTTCATCGAGTCCGAATTCGTTTTCGATTTCTAACAGTAGCGGTGGTCCGCTTAGTAGTCCAAATGGCAGCAATAGCAATAGCGTAATTTCGATGAACTCGTCTAATATAACGAATTCGACAAATTCACAATGTAATGCGGCTAAGGTTGAATATCCACCTAATCATCCGCTGAGCAACTGGAAACATTTATGCTCAATTTGTGGTGATCGAGCTAGTGGTAAACACTATGGCGTTTATAGGTGAGTGCTTTTTGTCCAAGTCTTATTCTTCAAGGTTTTTAGTAACGACAGTTAAAGAGCTTAAATAAACCTCATGAAGTATATACTTTGCTGTTGTGTAAACCTAGGTATCCTTGGTACAATTTTTTATTATCAGTATGTCAATTAATTACAAACGCGAAGGTAATTATACCTTTGTTCAAATTAAAGCATTTCGCCATACATGTACATTTCATTTTTCATTTATTGTTCTTCCATATACAATCTTAATTTTAGCGAAATTATTTCTAGTTTTACATTTTAGTGATTAATTTTTTCGTATTTTTTTTTTAAACTTGTATGAATTAAAATTAATTTTTTAATATTCCTGTGTGTCGTTGCTTTGATTTTTTTCATGTTTATATATTTTTTACACAATATTAATTAAAATAATCATTAAAAAAATATAATTATATTTATAATTGTTCTTATACATGTAAAAGTTACAAAGGGAAAAAACTTGTTCTGTTCAAGGAGTTTTAGCAATTTTTTGCACTGTTTATACAAAGAAGCATATAAAAGCTGATTTTTTAATTGCTGGTTTAATTATAGTTTGAATTTTATCGAGAAAAAATGTTGGTCAATGTTAGGTCAGAATGATACTATAAAAATGAAATCTTGTATTTTAATTTATAACGTTTCTTGTGTTTAAAATTTAAAAATTTCGGTTGCATCAAAGTGTATCAAATTTTGTAATTGTTCTAAATTGAACAGTTCTAATTTTTGAGTATATAAAAAATTAATTTTTTCCAAAATTTTTGATATTTGTGAAACAAATTTAAAAATTTTCATTCATATATTTCGTATTTTTTTTTTAAATTTGAATTCTCCTTTATTGCAAAATTTCAAAATACCGTTGAAGAGATAAATAAATAATAAAGAAATGATCCCTCAGTTTCTTTATTGTTTTACTAGCTGTATTTTGACTAGATGAAATGATTAAACTAAACGTAAATTAAGCATAGTCTATGTTTATTTTCATATTAGCACTGGTATCTCTAAGTTTGAATTATAACAATCAGTGAAGGCGAAACTCGAATCTGAAAATGAGTAGCAATCCCGAAATCGTGGTTATAAATAATAAAATATTTATTAGTAATAATAATAAAAACAAAATTATTGTTTGTAAGAAAAATAAAACGTGACTGAAAAATCTCGAAACCAAATACTAAAAATGAAGAAATTATTTCAAGAAAGAAAGTCGTTTATGAAGTCGTACTGCTGCTTTTATACTTGAATTCTTTAATTTTTGATTCATGAAATGCATAAATAACTGGCTGTGAAATCAATTAATTATTGAATGTGACAGATTTTAGACTCTTCATCCGAATACTCAGTAGCTGAATAGTTACGATTGCAGATTCTTGATGTATGACTGATTGCGATGGACATTTCTTATCGGTTAGGAATATGAATTACTTAAGTAATTAACGCTGATTATTTATAAATTAAGTAACTGAATGACTTTTGATTATGAGTTTGATTTATATTCAGCCACGGTTATTATCACCGTTTAACGTTGTCAACATAGAATATTACAACTTCTAATTTATGAATGTTTGTTTTTACATTTTGAAAAATGAAGATTAATAGATTTATTTATAAATTTCTATTTATTGTTAATAAGCAATTGAAAAATATTAATAATATTTTTGTTTATTAACTTAATATATTAGTTAAATAACTTTCTTTTAATTTTAATATTAAACATTTTTTGAGTTTAATAACTTTTTTTTAAATGTAAGTTTATTATACTTTTTGATAATTACACTTTTTACGTTGCACAATAAAAAAGTTTCAACTGAAAGTTAAGTCACAAAACAATAATCGAATTGAATTTTAAAAGATTTCGACCCCTATTTTACTCTCTTGCTTTTTTACACAGCGCTTCTATGTTTAGTCCCTAATGTAATCATATACTATATTATACGCATTAAAATTAAAAAGCACCGCACGATTTCTAAATTAGATCGTAAATTTTTAGGGACCTATTATAAAAACTGTACGATGGATGTTACATCAGAACCGAATGTACCTGATTTTTTCATACGTTTAAATTCAAATTTTAAAATTTAAATTTTAAAATTTTATCATAACTTCCTTTTTGGCTCTAAATAAAGAAAAACATTTTATACTAAAGTACTCGACTTCTCGGTATTTGTATTTCATTATTTTTTCCAAAAAACAAAATGATTTTCTAAAATTAGGAAAGAATGTAATTTTTTATGGCCTTTTGACTTTAAAATTTAATATCTTGAGAGAGTTGAAAAAGATTTCTGCATGAAATTTTACGTACAAGATGGTAGTTTTTTATAATTTTTTCAGTGTGTTTTTGATTAAATATGTTAAGTTTTTTCAAAGAAAAAAACTTTTAAACTCAAAATAACATTTTAGTATTTTTTTAAAAATTAGCTTATAACATTTCACAAATTTCCGTATTTGTATCATACATTGATTTGGGTTTTCTGAAAAATACAAGCTTATCCAATAGCAAAAATAAAAGTTGAAAATTGTTGCTTAATAAGATTAAGAGAACAATTTTTATCATAATAAAAGGTAGAAAATAAAAAAAGTTATGCTTTGACTTCATTAGTAAACATATATTAAGGGCACAGAAAGTTTGTGTAAACATAAATATATGTACATAATATCAATTGATTAAAAGAATTAAACGAAATAATTTTCAACCATTAATTAATTTTTTTTGTACAATTATATTTAGATCAATTAAATTATTTCATGTTATGTATTTTAAAGCTTCGTGGTTAAAATGTCATCTTTTTATACTGTAATGAGTATAGAAACTTTTTTTAATAAATGTTTATATTTATTTAAGTTCTTATACAAATAAACGTTTACATTTCTAAAAGTATATTGGTTTTATATTATTTTTAAATTATTTTATCGGTTTTAAATTATTTTTTCAACAATTTTTAAGATAAATACCCCCTAAAAAATGTTTTTCTATATGTAACTTTTGAATAGAGTGTTCCGCTATAGGATCATTTATATGATCGTCTTTATGATGATTTTATGACCATAAATGCCATACTAGGCAATACAAACATAAAACCAAAATAAGACCAACAGCAGTTAAAATAGAAATAATAATAATGATCGGATTCCAATACGTTAAAAACGTTTTTTTAACGATTTTAAAACGATCAATATTTAATACCTCTTTTCAATCATTTTATATCGTCGTAAAAACAAAGTAGCTGAACGGGAAGATAGATAAAGATACAATAGATAAAAGATACAATTCGCGCTAAGTGAACCATTTATTTATTTCTAAATGTAATATATAAAATATTCAATATTAAAGCACTTAAATTTCAAACTTTTTTAAATAATTTTTTATGTAATAAAATAAAAGGGACGGATGTAAGCCATAGAAGTTTAAAATTTTTGTGACGTATAATTGTAGAACTTGTATAATTTTAAATTTTTGAACATTAGATTTATATTAAAAAACAATATTTATTTTAAAAAAATGTTTATTTAAGAGTTTCATCACTTTTCAACTATATAGCTGAGTACAACTTTATATAATCATTTATGAAACTTAAATGCAATTCAAAAAAAAGTTTTATGTATATTTATAGAACTTTAAACCTTTTAATCGTATTTTTTTTTGAATGGAATTTCATGAGTTTTAATTGCTTTATTTTCATGAATTTTGTGTACACAATGATTAATAGCGTAATGTAATTTCACAATTTTATATGAACCGATTCTGTTCAAAGAGTTTTTAGCAATATGGAATTGACACTTTTCTTTACATAATTAAATTTTAATTTACATATTTCGTATGTTTATTATTTGGAAGTTATCGTATATTTTGCATTGAAAAGTATATGAAAGTGAATTAGGTCACTACGTCTAGACAATGTATTTTTCGTTGCCCTTGTAGTTGTTTCATTCAAATTCAGTTTTTCGTTTAATAACATAATTGAATTTGATTTTATGTACGCAACAAGTAAATAAGTATTTTTATTTCAGTTGTGAAGGATGTAAAGGATTTTTTAAACGTACAGTTCGTAAAGACTTAACTTATGCGTGTAGAGAAGAGAAATCATGCTTAATCGATAAAAGACAAAGGAATCGTTGTCAGTATTGTCGATATCAAAAATGTTTAGCAATGGGTATGAAAAGAGAAGCTGTTCAAGAAGAGCGGCAGCGAAACAAAGACCGTGATAATGCCGCTGCTGAAGTCGAGAGCACTTCATCTTTTGTTTTCAATGATATGCCCATTGAACGAATATTAGAAGCTGAGCAGAGAATCGATTGTAAACTCGAGCCATTGGTTGAATTCGAGGTTATTTTTATTTTTTTTAATGTGTTCTAACTATAATTTGTGTTTTTAAATTAGAACCCAGTGACGAATTTTTGTCAAGCAACCAACACACAAATATTTCAGTTGATTGATTGGGCCAAACATATACCGTACTTTACATCTTTGCCTATTCATGATCAAATGGTACTATTAAAAGCCGGTTGGAACGAATTACTTATTGCTGGTTTCGCACATCGCTCAATCAATACTCATGATGGTATAGTTCTTGCCACCGGTTATATGGTAAATCGTAACACATGTCATCAAGTGGGAATCGATGCAATCTATGAACGAGTTTTAACTGAAGTTGTTGCAAAAATGAGAGATATGCGAATGGATAAAACTGAATTAGGCTGTTTACGTTCAATTATTTTATTTAATCCAGGTAGATTAATTATTTCCTTTGTTGATTACAATACTTTTAATTATTTAAATGATTTTTTAGAGGTTAAAGGACTGAAATCAGTGCAAGAAGTTGGAGCATTGAGGGAGAAGGTGTTTAGTGTACTTGATGAATATACTAGAATCAATACACCAGATGAGCCTGGGAGATTTGCAAAACTTATATTACGTTTACCACCACTAAGATCAATTGGATTGAAATGTGTGGATTATTTGTTCTTTTGTAGACTTGTTTTACCTATTGACGCTTTTTTAACCGAACTTTTGGAAGGTCCACAATTTGTAGATTCATCATAGATACTATTTTATAGATTACTACAAGTAAATCTATACATTCCAAATAATTCCTAAACATCATACTTAAAATAGTAAACAAAATTATTATTAAAGTTAAAAAATCACTTATATAAGTTTGAAAAATTTTTGTTTAAAAAAGCGGTTTTTTGTAAATTTATGAAATTTATTTATTATTATTAAAAAACATCAATTTTTGTTTCAATTTTTTAAAAACTATTTTTTATGAATAACAAATAATTTGAATAAAAAAATTAAATTTGTATAAAACTAACAAATGTTTTTTTTTTAAATTAAAAATAAAAAATTATTTAAAATTTATTTGAGTGTTATTTATTGACATATTGTAGCATATCTCAAATTTTATATTTTTAGTCATTTTATTTATTTTTTCATCTGGAATAAAATGAACACCTTGCTTAAAATTTTTCTCCCATTGTATAAATTCATCAATTTCGGGTTCAGATAAAGGTCCAGTGGTAATTACAGAATCTAATTTATCATTTAAATACCAATCGAGCCAAACAGCTATACCATTTATTTTCATTTTGCTAAAAATTCAATTTTTAACAAAATCTTTAACAAATTTAATTTTGTATTACCTAATAATATTAATGAATCCAGAATTTGTGTAAAATTCAGAATAAGGGAAAAATTCAAAATCAATTTCCAACAAGAGTTCTGGCTTACTTAAACAGTAACTTGGATACTCCCACAAGGGTTGTGGTTCCACGCTCGGCACTACGTTTTTTCTGCATTCCTGTAAATGTATTTAAATTTAAATTCTTTTACAAAAAATAAAAAAAAACAAAATACAAACTTGTATCATTGTGTTAAACAAGGAAACATCGAATCCCGAACACTTATTCACATGAGAAGCGATTTTATGCAAATGTGAAAAATGTACAGCAACAGCCCAAAATTGTGCTTTTTTCGGAATTATTTTAAACTTTTTTGGCACACATTTAAGGCTATTTTGTATAATAGACATGAATTTTAGGTTATTCCAAGGCAGAATTGATTCGAAAAAATTTGGTTCCATTAAAATCAAAAGGTTATCAAATAAATTAAAAATGCTCTTATCATTACAAAAAATTAAATTTATGTCGTTTATCTTAGCAATTTGTTGCATTAATGATTTTGTTAGCATTATACCGCTATCCCAACAATAAATATTAAATTTTCTAGATTTTAATAAAAATAATACTAGTGATAAATCGCTTAAAAAAATACAATTATTTATTTCGTTGATATCGTTCAAAACGTTATAGAATTTTCTTATGAAATTTGTGTTATTTAGGCCACCAATACGATTACGAGAAGTTATCGTATGTAATTCACAAATACAATTTTGTTCTGGTTTGTTTTTAGTGTTAAACCAAAAACTATATTCGTTATAACCGAAGTAGAGTTGAAAATATTCATTACAATGTACAGATATTGGCGTTGGCAAATAATAAATTAATTGCATCCAATGATCTCGCCAATTATAGTTTTCATTTAAAAGCCACGATGGAGCACAAGACAAACATATGCTATTTTCAAAATCCATTTTTAATTGCCACCACATGAAAATCATTTCAACATTTCCTTCATTAAGACTTTTTAACTGTGTACAATCCTCGTCATGCAATTTCAATGTTGACCTTAAAATATTAATACGTATTAACAAATTTATCATATACACGATTTTCTAAAGTTTATTTTATTATATAAAATCGAATTTAGAATATTTTTAGACTTTAATATTCCAATAAAATATTTAGGGGAATCTTAGAAAATCAAGATGAGATTTTTGAAAAATTACTCCTTACGTTACAGTTGCCTGAGTATAGCACAAACTAGTTTCACCTAACGGAAACTAGTTTTTTGATTTCAATAGTAACCTATTAATATTATTGTGGGGAATTTAAATTGAGCTCTGCATATGTAAACTAACAAATTTTAACTATTTATTGATCGGCGTTCGACTCTAGCGTTCTGTCTGATACAAGTTTGGGTCTCACCACCACTGACAGCCATATCCATAATTTTAATTCCCTTCATTTGTTTTTAAAACAAAAAAGAATCTTAAAATTATCATACTTACTCAATTTTTTTTATGTACTGCGTCCGGTGAGTAAAGTGGCTATGGTTGACAGTGGCGGCAAGATTCAAGCTCGGATATATTCACGCTAAGTGAATTAATTTTTTTTTGCTACAATTTTCAATCACACACTCAGTCATACAAGAGATGTTTAATATTTCAAAATATTCAACTGCGTACCACGAAAATTAGTAATGTAAGACTTAATATTTGCTTTCAATAATGTAAACCTTATTAATATTGTTTTAGTTCTAATTCAGTCAAGTTAATTCTTTTAAAAAAATATTGTTTTTTTTATAATTTTATTAGTTGTAATAGAATTCCAATAAATTATAAAATAACCGAATTAAAAAAATTATGCAATCACCTAAAATCAAATGTTAGAATTGTTTGTGGCTTGGTTAGGCTTTTAAAAGCACTTTGCTCTAATTGACTTAATTGCAAATCGTGGACGGGTATTGTACCAGGACACTGGTGAAACTTGTCAGGAACTTTGATATTGAATTCCTCTAAATTGGCGGCATTCAAACGATGCCAATTTTTAAGGAAGTCACTTTCAACAGCTAAAATTAGCACTTCAGCTTTGCTAGGCACCACAAAATAATCATCAGTTAACAAGGTATTGGTTGCATGGTGAAAAATACTTAGAGCACCCTCACCGATCAGTTCAGTGTCAAAAATTTCTGTTACTAAAATATTACATTTCTCGGTTAAATCACCGGTACCGTTTTTACAAATCTTTAAATCAGTTGATCTTTTGGAAATTATTTGAATTTTGTCAGTAAATCCGTTTTTAGCAATGATTTTTTGAGCGCAATCACTCATTGGCTTAAAAGATTCGCACGCGATCACTTTATCAGCACCATGTTTAGCAGCGAACATTGATAACAGACCGGTTCCGGTTCCAATATCGAGCACAATTGCTTGCTGCCCATTATCTTTTACAAATTTTATAGTTTTCGCAATAGCAGCTTCATATTTTTCATTGCGGTCCGTATCATGGAGCATGTCGGCAAAGCCTGACAGCGATACATCAATTAAATAATCATCCAATTCCAAACACATCGTTGGATTACACAGAGCACCACAAAAAGACCAGCGTTGCCAAGACAAAATTGAAAAATTACCCCATGCAAGGATCAAAATTACACTATTTTTACGTAAATTCCTACGCTAAATATTAAATTATCATACGATATTTTATGTTAATTAACATAAATTTTTGAAAATTTAAAATTTCTTTTGAATTTTAGCCAATTATAAAAGCAATTCCTATGCGATTATGATTTTTTGAATAATTTCGGTTTTCTTTGATTTCTTATACAATAATTTTTACGAAATTTCTCTGATTATCTACATGAAAAAAATGTAGTGAAAAATTTAAGAATTAAAGTTTTCAGTTTTTCTAAAGCGTAAAAGTTTTAAATTAATTAAAATTCTATGAATTCATTTGTTTCTATAATAAAAATTTTTTTAAGAATTAAGGAAATCATTTAGAGTTAAAATTTTAATAGTTTAGAATTTAGGTACTTGTGCATCAAAATAAGAAAAGACTTTTTTTCATGTTTTAACAACAGTTATTACAGTTAAAACGACTATTTTTTAAAAGAAAAATAACATGAAAAAAAAAACAAAAATGAAATTCATTTTTGACATCATACTAAAGCTCACTTATGATACAAATTTCACCTTCGATTATGAGGATTTTGTGGGCACTTGTATGACGTTCACATGAAGATCAAAATGATATCAACAGTTGCGAATTTCGTTTATGAGTTTCAGTGAAAAACCTTATTATATTTATGATTTTGTAGGGAGTATTATTTCACATATATTTGAGACAAATGATATTTTAATTAATTGCGAGAAAAGTAAAATATTTTTTTATAATTAAATATTAACGACTATTCCCTCCAGGATGACACCTGGTGCTAATTCCATTTGAAATAATTCATTTCGATTTTCATCTAATTTAACTGATCCTAAATGAGTACAATCGTTAGTTAAATCCTTGTCTTCATCGTAATATGAACGTTTCATTGAGTTTCGTTTGTAATCAGTTTTACGCAAAATTCCACGAAAGTCGAATGAGTTCTTACCATTATTGTTTTCATTAACAGCTTTTGAAATCGATTCCAACTCTTTGATCAAATTATTTGTTTTCTTCAAATGGACCTGTTGCAAAATATTTATCTCCGGTTCATTTTTATTTACAACCGTACACTGAACAGCATTTGCTTTAGATGCTTCTAGAACAGGAACAGAAGTTCGTTTTTTCTCTGGCGATAATAAAACTGTTTCCAAATCTTTGACACTTAATTTATCAAATTCGTCTTCATCGCGTACAAATATAATGTCAGAATTGGACAAATTATTTGTCGTAGATGATCCGTCGTTGGTTTCAGAATCAGTTTCGTAAATTTCATGCAATGAACGAGCCACTTGACTGGCCACTGACTGTCGCCATCTTAGTGGTAAGTCCCAAGCATCTTTTGCAGCATCACGTTCATCTGCACTGAAGTTAATTGTGTAATGTGTCAGTGGGTCACATAAGTAACTCGTATCGAAAAACGGAATTTCGTCCAGACGAAATGGCATCTTCCAAATTCCTTTACGCTCATTCTTAAACCATGTACTTGGCACAATTTGATCGTCAACCAGGGATAAATCTACGGGTCTCATTTTCGTCAATATGTTTAAGATCATTTGATTGAAAATGTGCACCTGAGCAAAAGAACGTTTATATTTATATTTTAACGGAGGTAGAGCTTAAACTGTATGAAGTAATACAGCCACATTTGCTCAAGCATCAAACATTTAGATTTTCCAATAAATTTTATACCAGCCTAAGTAAGTTTACCAACAGATTTTATTAACCCAACACTCCATAAGGTAGATTTATCAAAATACTTTAAGTGAATATAGAATTTATTACTATACTATAAAGTATTTTTACATTTCGTTCTGAGATGAGCTTTTCAACAATTCACTGTTTTATGCTTAAACAAAACGGTTTAAAGTTTCGTATTTAAAATTATTCGATTTATTGATTTACTACTTTTTTTATTATCAATATTATTGAAAAACTTTATTCATAATAATTGATTTGTTTTAATACTTTGAAAAAATATTAAATGATGTTTTTAAACTGGGGTGTTTAAAACTATATACACTATTTTTATATTACGTATGAGAAAAAATTATGACTATATATATATATATATATATATATATATATA
>AGDA01006620.1:0-11714 GCA_000281935.1 Mengenilla moldrzyki | reverse complement strand
TTATTATATTAAAAGTTGTATTTGTATAGTTCCATTCTTTGTTTCATATTATTAAAGTCAAAAGTTATAACAAAAGCCATAATCAATAACTCGTCATTTTGACAGATGCGGTAAAAATGGGTACATATTTAGCAACTGTAATTTTAGTGTTAAATTTCGAAATTATTTTGAAAAAGTATATTTTTTCTATGACTAAAATGTATCTAAATTACTCCGAAATTCCTATGCCTACAGAATATAAGAAATGAAATTTCCTAGACTACTTGAAATCGAGTTTAGTTTTGTTTCCAATATAAAATGTTCAATGGGGAGGTGGTACACTTTAAATTTGGAAAAAAATTGTTCTTATTTTTCTTGGTAATTTAAAATAAGTAGGTGCAACTATATATTTTTGTAAAATCACTAGGAAAATTAAAGCTGAGTATTCACAAATACTTCTTTAACCATTTGAGTACCAAGCAGCACGATGGCGCTATTCTCATTTTATGTCGAGAAAGTCCAGCATGTTTAAAGCATTGTAGCTTACAACAGACGGAGCGTTACGGAATGCCAAAGTCAAGCACTCAGATTTATTGACGTAAGTACATCACACCATTCTTTTTTACGTAAATATTACATTTTACAATGAGTGCAATATTACTATAATGTAAATTGCAAGAAATGTGACGGAATGAAATAAAATTAAGCAAGCGCTGTTGCGCTTCTTGGGATTTTTCGACTGTGTTTTCATAATACTGTCTGGGACTCAAACGGTTAAAAATAACAGTGTTAATAAATTTCTCAATTTACAGTATAAAAAGTACTTACTAAATAGCTTTTCCATACATAGCTTTCTCGTTGATCAAAGAAACAAGCCAATTAACCAATTTTAAATATAAATTATTAGCAAATGCATTTCGCACCTGTACACATCGACTTAGTGAATTTGCATAGTATTCAATCTTTCCGTGTCGCATATTTGAATAATTCATTAAAGCCCATTGAAATTTCTTAAGACTTATTGACAGTAAATCGCAAATTTTTTCACAATTATTGCTATCATTCATATGTATGGAGCCATCATCTTCTTCGGTAAATTCAATATTACCAATGAGTAAAATAGCTGCCACAATTTGATAAATAGTTTCTGTTTGTTCTTCTTCAAAATTAAAATCGTCAAAAAGTTCGCAAAATTCTGTAAATTTTTCTTCAATGTTGTCATTAATATCCGCTCTTCTCAAGTCAGTTTTTAGAAACTTATAAGTTTCGTTAACATTTAAATGGTACTTTTCAAAAGAAGAATATTTTTTCATTGTAGCATAAAAGTAATAGAAAATATGAAAAGTTCCTTGAAGTCTAAAAAGTAATAAAAAGTATATTGTTTATTGTATCTACAGTTTTACTGCCATTAAAGTTTCAAAAATTATTTAATGTGTTATGCAGAGGCAGACGGGAAAGCAGAACCAGTCTGAGTTTTTATTCATAGACTCGTAACATATACTCATAAGAAATTCAAACCACACTCTTAAAGTTCAGTACGTATTCATGACGTGTTTCTCTCACATTCATAACATATTCATAAAATACAACATTTATATCATTCATAGTTCATTTATAGCACATTTAAAGCAATTTCATAGAATTATTTATGCACCCTAAGAACCATAAATTAGGCTATAAATTTCGCTGAAATTTACTAGCAAAGTGCACAAAATCTTTTTGATACTACTGTGAATTTTAAACATAATACAAGTATTTTAAAACTTTTATAGTCAAAGTTTATAGCTATATCATCGATGAGCTATATGATATTTTAATATTTTTATACATTTTTTAAACATGTTCTAATTTGTTTCAATGCATTTAAAAACTAATATTCTATTCACGCTTAAAACTTAAAATGGTTATACTAGTCAAGACAATTTAAAAACCAATATGCATCTGTGAATAAATATAACACACTGACTAACGAAATGATATTACTTTCCTTTTCCACACATAATCATTTTGAAATATTTAGCGAAAAATGTGTTATTTTTAGAAATTTGTGGTGCATGTGTGAATAAAAATGGTGAACTGAAAGAAATATTTAAAAATTTACGAAAAAACATGGTTATTTAACTCCAAAATTGTATTCAAAAATGTGTATTGAAAAAGGAGATATAATGTTTTAACTATAAAGGAACAAATGAAACATGTGTTAAAATTTTTTTTGTGTTGCAGTTGAAAATGATGATGATCATCTAATTACTGGACAAAAAAATAAATGAGTTCAACGTTGTACATATGTAGAAAAAAATCATTTAACATGTGTAATTTTTAAGATAGTGATTCACAACTACTGTGCCACGGCATTTTATGGTACCACAAGATTCTTGATATGAGCCGCCAATTTTTTTTGGTTGAATTGAATACTTTTTTAATACAATATATATAATATAATAATAATGAAGGAAAATATTTAAACGGTGTAAACCGTGTGAGTATGGTTATCGTTTTTACACACAAATATAAACAAAATTGTCAAAATATACCAACCTCAAATTTTACATTAAATTATCATTAAATAAACATTTCTTTTACCTTACAGTACTATTTTTTTTTATATTCCATTGAAATCATTATCATCTACTATTTATACGAAATTCGGCGCATCGTAGATATTATTTAATCAACTATATTTTTTAATTTATTTAACTGTTAGCATACCACCAAATTTTTAAATTAGTAAAACTGTCCCGTGATAAAAAAAAGGTTGAAAATCACTGTTCTAAGATACTCCTTAAAACAAGTATAAAAAAATACAGTTCACCATGAAGGACCCATATTTTTTATTACTATTTTTCGCTATTATATTATTCCATTAATTCAGCGACGCGTTATGAGTTTATAATGAATTTGAGATTTTTGTTTTTGTGAATTTGTAACATTACAAGGTTTCACACAATATATATGTCAATATCGTGAATTTATAAGCTTTTTTGTTTTGGTTTGTTTGTTTTTTTTTGTGAGCTAATTTAATCTATATGTATAAACACCGAACTTAAAACTAAAAGACCAGTACAAATAATGATTAAGTCAATCCCAAGAAGTTAAGGCAATTTCATTCAGTGGTTTAGTGAGCTTAAATGCGTTTTTGAGAAGAAATTGTTAACCATCAGAAAATATGCTGTCTTAAACTTCTACAAACATGTGCAACCATCTTAAACTAATTATCATTTTTTAACTATTTCTTGTCTTCAATGTTTTACTTAAAATTTTCTGTTATCTATTTTATAGTTTATAGCACATATAACATATTCATAACATATTTGCAGCACATTCGAAGCATGCTTAAATATAATGACAACTGTATTTAAATTATTTGAGTCAAAGATCAATTCAAAAATAGAAACAGCTTTATCGTAATCAAAAATATTTTTATCTCATTTTCTTATAGGCAGTAAAAATACATATATATTATTTACGGATCAGGATTTGAAATTCGTGTTTTTTCCAATAAACTTATTTTAAAATTGTAACCGCTTAATCGACCTGATGAACCGTATGACAACTTAGTTTCAAATAAGCATCGTGTTGAATTCGAATTGATCGGAGTGCGAGCATGAGTTAACGCCTGTAGCACAGCAATACCTTTGCGAATACTGTCAGTTTTAATAGTTGCTGTTTTACCCAAATATAAAAAATGGTCAATCAGATGACCAAAACAAGTAGTTTTACCACTACGACTTTCGCCTGATAAAAGCACATATTGCGGTTCATTATGGTGTAAAGCATCTTGATATGCACTGCTCGCTATTGAATAAATGTGAGGCGCATTCTCTGATCGTGCTTTCAAAAAGTACTTTGAGTGATACTTTTGACCGTATATTGGTAACTGCTCATTAGCGTTAAGTACAAGTAGCATTTCGCCAATAAATGTCTGACAAAAACGTCGTTTGAACCGTTCGCTTATTTCACTTAATATCGTTTTTTCAGAAAGATTTTTAATCGCTGCAAGATCTTCATAAAAAATTCGTTGTGTTCTATGCACGTGATCAGTGGTTTCATTTGTTCTTATCGTATTAGCACCAACAATTAACTGCTCAAGACGAAATGGTGGTTGATTTTTCTTAGAACATGACTCTAACAGTTGCATCAATTCCTGATTAAGCTGTTGGAAATTATTTAAATTATACACGTTAATCTTTTTTATTTGAATGTTATATTTTCTTTTATAAAATTATTTTAAGATCAAATATTTTTTATTTGTCTTATTATGTATGCAGAATAAGAGCACAACTGATTTTATATATCATAATAGGAATAGTGAAGCTTTAGTCAAAAATATATTATATTCTTAAATAAGTGTATAGCCCATATAATCTTATTAGATTCAAAAGAATAAATTTGTAATTATTATATAATTAATTTTGGAAAATTAATTAAAGTTAAACTACAGTATCAGCCAGAAATTCTGTGTAGATAATAAGATTAAGCAATAGCCTAACGCTATTTACTTTGACAATGACAAACTTTGAATCTTCCGAATCCAAGATTGGGAATCCCTCACGACTTCAATGCATCACATTGTAGTATGAAATGTAGTGTATATTTTCGTTTTTCAATACATATTTTACGCAAAGGCTTCTATTTAAAAAGTCCAATTGTGGATAGATGTTTGTTGAAACGTGAATATCCGATTAGAAAGCCAATTTCTGTCCTCTAAATATTCTTGTTCTAAAATTATAAATTTTTATATCATTTTTACATACGTGCAAATTAGTGGTTTTTTTGTATGAATACGTAATATTAATTTTTTAAAATAGATTTCGAAATTTTATAATTTCGAAATTTTATTATTTTTATTACAGTTATTTAAAAGATTAAGAAATAAACTAGTTTTATGTGCCAATTTATACTGTTTTGATTTTTGAAAGATATATTTTACTTAAAATATGAATCTAAATATTAATCTCAAATAATTTTCAGATTATTTAAATAATATTTTACTAAAGTTTATTTTATTTTATAAAATATTTTAATGCTTCAGAATAAACAATCTACATGTGTGAAGAATAAAACGCCCATATAACATAAAAGCATTTAATAAACGCTTTTTACACAAAATTATGCACAAAGAATATTCATTAAACGTTACTTTTTATACATGAATTTTTATTTGATGAGATAAGAATTAACGTGTATTAAACGTTAGAAAATTCATTTAGCAAACAGAGCATGGTGCTTAATAAACACTTAATAAACGTGTTAGAAAATTATACTAAAAGTTGAAAATCTAATAAACAATTGTGCTATACGAATTTCCAACATAAAGAAATTGGTACAGTCAAATTTTAGATAGCAAGGTTACAATTACCAATTTTATAAAATAAGAAAAAAACTATGCTTGTTGGGCAGGGTTAGCACCCTAGCTCAGAATCTAAATAGATTATTGTACTTCTAACAAGCCGGTGGTTCAATCAAGCAATTGCCTGTTATCAATAAATCCAAACAACAGCTCGATTGTATTTCTTGGTAATAGCCCGTCTGGAATCTTTCTGTTCCAGGACGGACATTTTCCAAGATTCAAGAACATCGGTCCAGTCAGTCTTTGGGTATTGCTTTTACAACCACATCACAAGCAACCTGACTGTAGGCCCACCCAGTGCTGTGTCTCGTAAATTCCATATCGTGGAGATAGTAATTCAAAAAATGCTGGTCTTTTTCCAACAAGTGAATATTTCTGGTACAGAAAATTTTTTTACTATGAAACGTAACCACAAGAAGCCTAGATGCTGGGAATTGAAGGATTCTCCCCCTTTGATCAGCTTCAGCTTCGTTTAAACAATATTTTTGTTCATAACCAGTTTTATCGGTTTTATTAGGACAATGTACATTATGTAGTATATATTACAATTCTTCAGCAGCAAACGTTACTGTGAAATTATAATAAAATGTTTGTTCTTTTAGAGTGCTATAAAAATTTTATTACAATTACGCTCAAAATTATGTTACTATAATAATCAAAATTTTGTAGTACTAGCTACATTATTACGTAACGTAATTTTTGTAACTTTTTTTTTATTATAAAGCGATTATATAATTAAATATATATAAATATAACATTGACGAGCAAGAAGCTAAAAAAAATTACGTGAAAACTGTTTTTTGGCACTGCTGTTAAAAATGGATGTTCTGCGACTTCTGCCATAAATGGTCTATGTTCTGGATTTTTCTCCAGGCATCTTAAAAAATTATAGATTTACATTTTGATACCTATATGAAACACTTACTCGGTAACGAAGTCATTAAACGTATCTGACCACAATTCTACCCTGGTTAGTTTGGGTGGAGGATTACGAACTATTTGAAACAAGATACGAGTTGGATGCATGCCATGAAACGGTACTTGACTTTCCGCGATTTCAATGGCTGTGATACCTAAAGACCAAACGTCCGCTCGGCTGTCATACTTTTCATGCGGTCCACTATTTATAATTTCTGGTGCCATCCAATTTGGCGAGCCAATACATGTATTTGTTCTATCAAGCATTGCTTGTAGTCTTTTTGCAACTGCAAAACCCGAGAGTTTTACATCTCCGTTTCGCATTAATAAAATATTTGATGCTTTCAAATCGCGAAGAATAATAAAATTACAGTGTAAATGGAGTAAAGCCTAATTAAATTTCAAAAAAATTAATACTATTTAAATAGGTTGAATCGATTTTTCATACTTTTACAACTTCACGTAGAATAAAGGCAATATGTTCTTCACTCAAGCGACGGTTTTGATCATTCAAGTTGCTACTTAAATCCAAAACTGTACCTCCATCACAAAACTAGATAAAAATATTACATTACAATTTCTACTAATGCTCTATATTGCGGAATACATTTAATTTACCTCCATAACAAAAAAAATAAAATTATTTTCTCGAAAAGCTCCGTAAAATTCCGGTAGATTATCATGCTTAGAAAATTTGCTTAGAATTCGAAACTCTTCTTCGACCGATTTTCGACTATCAAAGGTGATTGAACGCTTTTTAACCGCTACCAGACGTTTGGAATGAGCTAAATCCTTCGCCACAAATACTTCACTATTAGGACCAACAGCTATTCGATTAACAATTTCATACTTCTTTGTATCAAATTCTGGTATTTTCTCAAAATCAAACATGTTTAAATTTAAACACAAATCATTTATTAAATTTCCATTAGACTTTTATAGACATACTTTTTAAGGTTTCGATAATTCAATTTTCCACAAAAGTTTTTTATTTTTTTCTTTCCAAACGCACAATAGAGCTAAAAATATTTTAAAACAAAAGCAACTCTGTAGGTACATATGTTAAAAAGTATTAAAGTCACATTTATATTTATTTGTTTTAATCAAATATTAAAGTAATCATAAAAGAATAGGAAATTTTCAAATAATGAATTACACTTATATAAAATCGGACAATATATAAATTTAAATAGAACGTCGATTCTTGGAATTGAATTTAATCATTATGAACAACGTTAATTCAATTTCTTCCCCAGAAATTTAAAATTGAAAAATAGTCAATTAAATATCGAATTCACTAAATGCTCACATTTAAGTGTAGTAAGCCGATTGTTTGGATTTGAAATCAGGATTCCATGTGCGTTTAACCAGCTTAAACACGCTGATTTTTTTGACGCGATTTGAAATAAAAAACAATATTAAATTTCTTTTATAAATAATTCAACAATTCCTCTGGCATTGGATTCAAAATTTCATTTCTTGGATTAATACCAATTCTATTGGGTAAGTATCGAAAAACTGGTTTTATTTTCATCAAATTCTAAAAAATAAAATTATTGAAACCAATAAACGAAACAAATATACTAGAGAGCACATGCACAAATTTTAAAGAAAATATGCACGTCTTAATATTTCAGTTTCACAAATCAAAAAACGATTTTTGTAAAAATTTTTTGAAACAAATACTTAGTTTTTTTGTTATATTTATCACATATATTGACTATTTTACACCTAAAATGAAAAACTCATAGTCGTTAGTTTTTTGTTAACAAGTGATTAAAAAAAATGAGAACACATAAAACGTGGGAACAAACAAAATAACAAATTTGTGTAATTATAAAGTCATTTAATCCAAAAATCACTGCAAATATATAATAGTTATTTTAATATACGTCTTCGAGCTGATTATTTTAGATTAAAATGTTTCACTGAGTGCATTCAGAAATTCGATTCGATTTAGGACTGGTGTAGTATGCAATTAGTACAGTCTAATTTTAATGTAGCATAGAATTGATGTTTAGTAAACTTTCCATTACACCAATTAATTTTTTAAGCACATAAAAACTTCATTTCTTTTTCTCACAGAATAATAATAATTGAAAAACTATTGCTGTTTTTTTACACTGTAAAATTTCTCTTAAAAGAATCATGGATAAACGGTGAAAAAATAGATTTTTTTAAGATTCCAAAAAATAATTGAGCACAGATTGAATTACTCAAAAAGTCGATAAAAATATTTAGTTTTTTCTATTCAGATAAGAAATCTTGAATGCACTCACTATATCAATATATATTACAAATTAAATTAGTCTTTTTGACATATTAACATTAATTTCTCATTCTTTATCGTTTTTAATATGTCTTTAATCTTTTAGGCAATTCAACTAAATAGCCTTTTCCCAGCTAAGCTGTCGTTAATATTCGTCTATAATCATAGCAGTCTGTGATCAAAGTATTATAATTACTGTTTGAAGAAGCTCCCTATTCTTTCTACACTTCAAGTGAACTTGAAGTTTTAAGCATATTTTTGTGGATCAAATTAGTTCGAATTATTCGAAAAAATTTGCAAAATATTTGTTTTGGCCACAAAAATTTGGATTAGAAGATGGAGTCACAACAACGAAAAATTCAAAGCGATTCATTTTTTTTTTCAAAATAAGTTTTTGCTTCGAAAAGAATCGAATTCTGTTTGATCTACGAGATTTGAAATTTTTGAATCGAATTGTTATAGAGCACATTTGGATTTATGATATTTAATTCAATGCGCTAACACACAAGGCAAATTAATTTAAATTTATTTCTCATTTTTGGCGAAATGTGAATGGTATTTTGAATTGAAATTGGTTCGAAATAATTTAGTTCGAAAAATATTTATTTCAAAAGAGTTCAAAATTTTTCCTCATGTTATTATTATACCAGTATTTCCCCCCTTTCCTAAAAAGTATTTGATTCTGTAATCAATAAAGTTTGAGAGATTTAATAAATATAAAACTTTTTTCATGCAAAAATATAAGCCTTCGCTCTCTAGCGGTATATATCAAGAATGCGTTTATAAAATTATCAAATAAAAACTTTACTTTTATTACAAAAAAGAAAATTCTACAATTGTTTAAAAAATAAATTGCAATTTCCAATATTAGTATTTTTCATAAGTTTAAAATCTAAAAAAATCGCCATTATAATGTGGGAAAAAATTTTGTTGCCTTCTTTCGGAACAGTAAATTACCCTTTTATTTTATAAACGCATAAAAGTTAAGGAGCATATTGTATACTTGTTTCTTAAGTAAATTAATCATTTCATTAAAATTAAAAGCATATAAATTGGTGTTTGCAATTAGAGGTCCAAAGTCTAAAATATAAATCGAATTGTTCTTTTCTCGTACAACATCAAAAATATCTGTAAAAAATCCGATAATTGAAAATTAACGAACATATTTTAAAACTAACAAGTATCAGAAGCTTGAAATCGATCACGAATTTTATTAATAAAAAATGTTTCAATTTCATCAATGATTTGAGGACCTTGATGTTCAAAATGTTCGTAAAACATTGGCCAATCTCGTGGCGTTATAGCTACAAGATTTTTCTGCAAAATTATACAGCGAAATTCAGAAGCAGGATGAATATTTTTCCACTGACGTATTGCAATCACAGGCTCCATTCCAGGCACAGTATGTTTTCTTAGGTCATTTCGAATATGTTCTGATGATTTTAAAAGTAATAAGAGGTCGTTAACAGTCTCGATTTTCAATGATCTATTTCGACAAATCCACTTAGCATCCTTAAAATACGTTTTTTTAGTAAAAAAAAACATTTCTTCCATAAAGGTAGAAAATATAATAGTTAAATACAAGTCACATTTGAAAAATTTCTGTTAAGAGATACACAAGTCTCATTGAATTCCCTATGATTTAACTCATAATAAAGGTGATAGTTAACAGAAAGTACATCTAATAAGAGTTTAAAAGTTTATGTGCATACTTAAACACTAACAAAATACATATAAATGAAATTAACGCTACATTAAATATATCATTTGAAAATGAGAGCGATTGTAATACTGCACTAATGAGAGCGTCCAAAAAGTCGAGTCAGATCTTTATTTCAGAATAAACTAAAAATGTAGTTTAAATACAACGTAATGCCAAAAGAGTAAATATTTTTTCGAAATTTGTATTTTTTGGCTAGCTTTTTTTTGCTTCCTTCTGGGTAGCTACGACTGAATTTAAGGTATCGAAATTCTCCCTTATAAATTGTACCCCTGGACAATGCCAATTGGATTTTAAAAACGCTTCGTTGTTGAATTCACATAAAATTTCATTCAGCATCCGCTTGAAACAGATGAATTCACTAGATTTTGTAAACTAAAATTACAGAATTTATTAACCACTTCTGTAGTATGTTAAAGTCTCACATCAAGCACGGGATCGACTTCATCATTATCACTAGACATCGAATCAGAATCGTAATCATCTGGTATAATTAAGCGATCTTCCAGAACATATTTAACAACTTCCGGTTTTAAATCTATAAATTTTGTTTCCACTGTTAAGTCGGAAAAGTCATTATACCAAGATCTAAGAGCATATCGCTTTTCATTTGATAAAGTTACAGTTGAGTACATGTGCGTTCAGCACAGAGCACAGAATTAAATGTTTATTCTGTATGGTGTACGGTGTTGCCACAAGATCACTCTATTGTCAAGCGCAGTTTTGTCGGGTCGTTGACTATGGAACCTTGGAAGAGGCTATATATCAGGGGTGGACACACATGATGTTATTTGGAGCCACATTTCTTTTAATTTTTTACGGGAGCCGCACAAAACTATCTGAAAAGTGTAAATAAATAAAAGATATTAACTATTTATATGCATTTCTTTCGACTTTTCTAACTGATTTGATTATTTCTATTTATACTGAATATCTCACAGATATTTTTCATATTCAAAATGAAACCGTTGATCTTTAAAATTCTATAATTAAAAAAATTGAAAATTAATCAATCAATTTTCGAATATGGGTATCCGTAATAAGAAACTGATTAAGCGGGCTTGTTTTGGGAAGAAAAAGAGGATGGCGGTGATCATATAAGTAGGAGATTCGGGCTAATCTTCCTCCAACTCGAAGAAGATTGGATTCATCCAGAAAGGGTGGTAGTGATAATAATGAATCACGTTTTTTAAGTGATTTGTATTCTCGCAACCGCGATAGAGTATCTTGAAAATATTTCTCCTGTTCGCAGCATACAAGACGAAGCAATGCAGTGTCTATTTCCTCTGCTGAAATCCCCTCTGAGTATGGTGTGTTCACAGATTTTTTCAAACGCAACGCAAATCTTAAGCATAACGTAGTGATTCTCAATAGCCTATATAGGTTTGAATACTTAGAAATCAATCCGAAATCTCTAACACATGTATTGAGAGCTTTTGTTTTTTCCAACAGTTTTATTGTACATATATTGTACATAT
>AGDA01006602.1:0-12887 GCA_000281935.1 Mengenilla moldrzyki | reverse complement strand
ATACTTAAATTATATCTGTTGCAATATTTTATACTATTTTTTTAAATTTTTTTGTCAAATTTTATTAAAATTCAACTTTAAAACAAATTCAGACATTACGGAATTTTAGTTGTAAAAAATTCAGTGTTCATAATCTAATAAAATTATATTTTTTATAAAAAAACTGGTTGATAACTTACTTCTATTCTTTAAACAAATAAATAAATAAACTAATACAAAGTATTTTAACAAATTAACTTTTTAAAACAATGCTGTTAGTTACAGTTAATTACTAAATTACTGGGAAAGTTCCTCTTACAGCAAAAAAAATGTTTCAAGAAGAAAATAATGAAAATTGCGTTTCACTGTGAATAAAACTACGTTCTAAAATTTTATATCATTCAACGATGAAACAAATTATATTTTTAATTAAATTTCTATTGTTTTATACACACATAGAACATTAAAAACGATTAAAATAATCAGGTTTCAAAATAACTTTTTATAAATTTGTGAAAATTTCACACTTCTGCTATATAATGGTAACACAATATCTGCGATATTAATATTCTTATATACTATTAATATAATTTTTGCGATATAATTTTTATTATATAATGATAATATAATTTTTGCGATATAATTTTTATTATATAATAATATAATTTTTGAAATATCGACATTTTTATATAATGGTAATATAAATTTTCCTTATAATGTAACGTGGTCAAGCGGGTGGGAATACACATGATTGTTTGGCATGCTTTTTTATTTATTTTGTGAAGACATTTGATAGAATACATAAAAAAGCACATGCTTTTTAAAACTTCTTCATTAGTAAATGTTTTGAAAAAAGTAAGGAATTTATTAACACAAGAAACTCGAATCACAGAGTTTAAATCTTATAAGATTTGTATTTTATTTTTTTCAAAAATAGAACAAAGAAACGAGCAGTCCATGTATAGAATAATATGGAAAGAAATCAGGCATGCAACTTTTCAGTTAAAGTACCAATAATTACGCACCAATTGTTTTGCTGCGTGCACACATAAAATTTGCATTTTGTACCCACAGAATAGTTTTTTAAGAAGTTTTTCTATTGATCACAGAATTTTTCAATCATTCTTCACGTGACAATTCGAATTGAGTCCACGCAGAGAAGAAATGAAAATGAACAGGACGTTTTCCCCTCCTTCACGCCACATTTTCTTCTATGTTATTCTATGAGTCCATGTCTTATGTCTATGATTAAACCATGTTAATTTGTAGAGCTTAAGCTCATACCTTGACAACTTATTGTTTAGTTAAATAAAACTATATTTGAATTAAATCAACGGTCATATCTTTTCTGTTACATAGAAAAAATGCAAACTTGTTTCTAGTAAAATTTAAGGTAATATTCAAATACCTTTTTATTTTCCATCCAGAAAAATCAATGTAATTGTAATGTTTACATTACGAAGTTCGATGTTCCGTTCTCAATCGATTGGTTTAATTTTTAAATCGTTGGCAAATCAAAGCTGCAAAGACAAAATGTAGATACAAGAACAATTATTCTAACTTGATTACTTAACCGTTATGGCCGAAATACCCTCTTTAGGAATGAGTAACTTGGTTTTTGGTAGTCACCTACTTCTTGGGACATGGCTTCCTGTTGTTACATAAAGATGGAATTTATGCTAATTATAAATCAATAAAAAAATTGCACATGTTATATAAATATTTAACAGGTGTAGTTAAACTTTTCTTTTTTAGGGGTGACTTATTCTGTAAAACATAGTTATTAGACAACTGAGAACATGCTTTGAATTGTTCAGTTTGAAAATTTGCTTTGATTAAAGTCTCGATCAGAATGATACTTACAAGTATTATGTTTTCAAATATACTTACATTTTCAAACATAAAATTTAAGTGAAAGCAAATTGTTTAATTTTATCCTTGCGGTCAACATGTTAGCCACTTCTGGTATGTATATAATTAACATAGTGCTTTTTTGAGTACAAATCCATTAATTTTCAAACAAGTTTAAAAAGACTTGTCATGCTCGTTGTCAATTGAAAGTTGAACAGTTTCTGGAAATTTCTAATATTTTTATTTAAAACCATGTTTTAACTCTTCAATCTTGTTCTTGTAACAAAAAATTGGTGGAAAAAATTAACGTAATTCAGTCGACTTCCAACCATATCATTTAATTCAATTGTTCTGTATAATGCGCCTGGTGAAAAAAGACTATGGCAATTGTCGCAGGCAAAACTCGAGTACGAGTACTTCAAGACATAAGAAACAAACAATTATTAAGCTATTTGAGTCTCGTTAACTATATTCATATACAACTATGCTTAGGGTTACCATACGTCCCGGTTTTAAGAATTTGTCCCGATGTCCCGGTCGGTTGCTAAAAATGTCCCGGGGGTTCCCAGAAAAATAAAAAATATAATTTTTTTGTATTTATAATACTACAAATTGAAAATAATTCTTATAATCCTTTATACAATTATTGTAAGACATCTAATTTCTCTCAAAAACAGAATCAATAATTTATTCCGTAAGACGCAATGCTACGCTCCACTTAGCACTTAGCTAATAGTGTTCAGTACTACAGTTCGAGAACAATATTGATATTCATGTATTATGTGTATTGTTCGGTCTACAAGTAAAGATTGAGCAAATGTGAGCACGAGTATTTCCGCTCATCTGAAAAATACATTTCCAAGCAACCAAGTTATTATTAACATCTTTGACCCTTACAAAGAGCTTTGAATGAACTGGTGTATGGTTCATCCGTCCAGTTTTTTTATAAAATGTATATTATTATATATGTAATTATTGTATTATATATTTATAAATAAGTAATACATTATATTGTAAATTACACAGTTTTCAATAAATCATTAAAAAAAACTTTTATCTTGGAGGGAGGAGGTGCAAGAGAAAAAAACCGGAATTGTCCCGGTTTGGTGCGAAAAAATTATGGTAATCCTAACTATGCTTGAACTATAATGTAAGAATTATAAATAAAAAATAAAGTTTTTAAAAATTAGTGCTTGAAGTAAATGTGAACTATTCGTAAACAAAATACATTATTTACATTCATAACACAAGAGCACAAAATATGGATATAAAAACAGATCTCTAATAAAAAATAAATTTATACATCATTAGCAATATAGTAGATTAATTATATTTACACATTGCCAAAACATAAAATTAATTCTTAATAAATTTTTTTGTAAAATTAACTATCCGTAACAATATATGCGGTTTAAGTAAAACAATCCATTACTTTACAACAAAAATTTTGAAGGTACGCAGGGGTTGCAGATTAAATTTATTTTAGCTTGTTTCAGTTATATTTTTCAAATTCGGATCCATAAGACCCATTTGAAACATCTGAAAATCGATCACTTGCCACATCCAGTGTTGTAACTTTTTCGAATTGTCATTATGCTGTGGCTCAAATGGATATAGCTCTGTTACTATGATTTCTGGCAAACCATATGTAGTTTTTAAGAAACCAAAAACCGTACAAAACACACCTATAAAATTAAATATAATTTAATTAGACTAACGCTTCTCTTCAAATATTTTTATGAGTATTTAGAAAGTCTTATTTTAAACACAAAAAGGTATTGTATTTAATAAAGATTTAGTAATCGTATATTTAAATAATTCTTAAAAGTTCAAACATAATACCAATGTTAGATCCCGAAATCGTTCAAATTGCTCTGTGTGTCAAATTGTTTTAAATGGGTGCATTCCAAAAGTCAACTATTTTGGTAAAAAATTTTTAACAGTTGATTGTCATAGTTTCATAAAAAAAATTAAAATTTAAAGATCCCTTATTTATAGATTTTTTAATAAAAACTTTTGTCTCAATAAAAAAATGATTTAAGCTTTTTTTTTTAAAAAAAAAGTAGGATTTATTTTTGAATAAGACATAGATTTAGTACTTATAAGCAGTTTATTCAACATTTTAAAAAAAATATCTACCAAATTATTAAAGAGTGGTCACGATTGATTCAAAAAATATTTAAGCACGTTTTTCGGTATGTCGTTCGCATGTTCATGCCGTATACGTCGAATCCGAGTAGATTTCGTTACAAAAAATTTCCAATCTTCTTGGGAGCGCCGACAACACAAGTCAATTTTGAACAGGCTTTTTCGGGCCTTAAATTTATTTTAAGAAGAAATAGAAATAGCTTGAGTGAACATATGCTAGAAGATATTTTGTTGATTAGGGGCAATTTCAAACATTTTTAAGGAATACAAACAGGATTGTAACCTCTTTTTACGTATTACTTTTTCAGTACATTTTTCTCCCTTTTGTCAATATATTTTGTGCTAATAGAACTTAATCCGAATGTTTCTTAACAAATGAAAGCAGTACATTGTTTTTTATTTACAGTAGTCCAAAAATAGTAATTTTTTACTTCTAAATATATAATAGTATCCCTATCATAATCTATTAATTTTTTTAGTCTAAAAGAGACGTTTTTGGCATCAAATTGCCATGAAAAAAGCACAAAATAGTGATAAAAGTTGTGTAAAAAGAAAAGGGAATGCTGTACAAGAACATAGGCACGCATTAATAGTAATTTAAAGCGACACAAGCTTACACATTAACTTTAATACTTTATATTACATTTTTTAATGTACTTTTTATATTAATAATATTTTGATTTAAAAACGTATAATAACTTTTGAGTCATGTTACAGATTGACTGTCTCGATCGATTGTCAGGAACCTGGTCGCGATCGAGTCGTTGATGGAATTTCGTTACCGGGATTGAGTAAAAATTTTTGTTACAGATTGACTGCCTCGATCAATTATCAGAAACTTGGTCGCGATCGAGTCGTTGAAGGGATTTTGTTACGTGCGCTGCGACGCGTTTACGATTAAATAAAAAAAATGTGAACAACATGCATGAAACTTTCTGTGCGTACAACATATGGACCTAATATACATGGACTGCTCATCGAATACAAAAAGTTGTCGCCAACACAAAGTTGTTCTGACAAAAAGCGCGTGCTCTTAAAATTTTGTTAAATAAGTGGAAAAGAGAAAAAAAACAGTTACATTTGCACGCTCGGTCAGAAACAACTTTTGTGTTGGCGACAATTTTTTGTATTCCATGAGCAGTCCATTTATATTAGGTTCATGGCGTACAATGTTCAATCTGAAGGAATTCAAAAAACCAATTAAAAAGATTTCTTATTCAAGGTTGACAAGTTTGTAACGAAAAAATCAAATAAATAAGGTGGAATCCAAGCGCCAAATAAATGAAACTCTTGTTATATATTTTTTACATTCCCAAAATAGTCAAGCGAGCCTCTATGTAACTTGCTTGACCAATAATGTTGTGATAATATAATCACAACATCACAAACCCGTAGATAAATTATATAACAAATATTAAATTATGTAAATTTAATATTTAAAAAAATATGTAACAGCAACGTTACGGTAATATTGTGGTAGAATATGAAGTTCACACATTTTGTGTTCATGTTGCAGTAACATTATAAAAATAAGTTACAGTAACATTACGAAAAAAAGATTACAATAATATTTCAGAAACTTTATGACCGTAATGCTAAGAATAAATGTTTTACGAGTAATTAAAATATACATAGAATATTAGAAAAATAACATTTTATAGACAGTTATTACTATTTTTTTATTTTTATATACTTGCTGGTTTTATTATTTTCCGACTTCAAATTTTAAATGCAAGATTATTTTAAATGGGCTTCATTTCATTCCTTATTTTTAGAATATTTGCATAATAATGTTATATTCGTAACATAATTATATATCCACTGTATTACAATAATTATATTACTATCATTTAACGAAGCTAGTAACATAATTTTTAAAAATAAATATGACGTATTCCTTTTAATGTTAATGTAATACGAACAAAATATGTCATGTTATCATAAAATTATAATAACGTTTTTGATATATATATATAAATTTAATACTTCTTTCGTAGTTTACATTGCTGCTTTCGATATTGTTATTATATTATCACAATATAATTGGTTAAGCAGATTATCGTTATACAACTAGTCAAAAGGATACAGATTACAATCATTTTAAAATGATGTTCAATAAATCTTATTATATTCAAAATTGCTTCTAATTTATCTTAAAATATAACAGCTATATTTCCATGAAAACTTTGGAAGGAATTCTGTTTAGTTTTTTTTATTATTATTAAGATAGATTTATATTTAGATAAAAGTTGTTTATTTGCAAATTATTACTTTTGAGTGTGGTGATAACATAATAAAAAGCAATCCTAAACTTGATATATTTTTTGTAGCTAAAAATATGCAAAATTTCCACCTAAATGCACTAAAATTTTATTATAATTTTTATAATTTAAAATGCTTGCATATTTTAATCTCCATTTTCTAAAAAAAAATTGATCATGTTCAGTTTGATTTCATTTTGTTGCAGAATTTGTTCAGTACTAGTTTCAAATATAATGGTGATAATATTTACGACATTAATATTTTTATATATTAGCAACTTTTGCAATATCATTTTTATTATGTAATGATAATATAATTTTTTTATATGATGGTAATATAAATTCTCATTAATAATGTAATGTGGTCAAGCGGGAAATTACCTTTCTTTATCCAGCCGTTTTGATTGAATTTCGAATCTTTGCAGTTTGTTAGTTTTGCTTTATTCGTCGAGTCGTTAATAATTAAAATATCACCAGGTACAATCTGCTCGATAACGCCTTGTACATGTATCATTGTAAACTCTACCGTTTTAGAAATACTTTTGTCCAATTTAGCATCAATATCAGATAATTCCAAAGGAACTTGCCATTTCTCCGAATTATATTTAGTTGCTTTTTTTAGCTGCTTTATAAAGATCCGCATACCAAAACCGGCAATTCATAGCAACAAATTACCTAAACTCACAGAATAGAAACTATAGTTTTTATTCTGTGCCCAAACTTTTAAGTTAGTATTGTTGGTGCAATTGTAGGGCCTGTTTCAAAACTGAAGAGATCAATGATCGCTCACGTTTTTTCTTCATCTTTTTCAAACCCCTTAATTATAATATAAAATTTATATATATTTCCTTCATTAGTAATAGTTTTTTTTCTTCGGTATATAGACAAAAATATTCCTCACACATTCCTTCAAAATTCACAAATTGAGCGATCAGTAATCTACTCGCTTTTGAAACAAGCCCGTAGTTAAGAAACGGTGTTGCCAGAATTCAACGTTGAAGTACAAAATGATGTTTTTCGCGTACAAATTTTTTTTAAAATCTCATATAAGCATTTGTTTTCGTGACGTGAAATGTTAATATGAGTTCAGTCGAAAACTTTATTATCTAACTATTTTAATAAAAAGTTTACCAGCAATTTATCAAAAATCGTTCGAAAATTCAAGATTTTACCAAAATAGTAAAATATTTGCTGTTTAAAAAGAAAAATGGTAATACAAAATCGCCATTTTTTTATCAATTTTAAAAGTAGAGTAGTTTTAATAGCGGCTTTGTAATTGCAGCAAATTTCAGTTATTTTAAATTTTTTTGTGCGATGGAAATCCAAATCATTAGTTTGTCTGATAAAGATGAAATAGTAATTAAGGCTAGTGACTCAGAATGTTCAATTTCAGAATTACCAGAAAGCGAAAGTGAAATTTGGCCTCCCTTAGTTTTGCCGGTAAATCACTTCTCTACCATCGCCACGCCGGTTATTTTGACGATTTCTATCTTAGACTGGCTCGTTAATTACCAAGCTGAAGCTTTGTCCCTTAAGTGTTTTGTGTTCTGTGATTTCATCGTTTACGGTTGTTCGATAATTTTACCAAAATAGTAATAGTGACGTTGGAAAAACTATTTACTTTTTTACTAATTACTAAGGTAATAACCTTTTCGAATGCACCCTATATGTATATGATTTTTGTAAAGCACGTTTTGTGTTGCCAGCTTTAATGATTTTGCTATCTTATTTTTTTTTTAATTTTTATACATAGACAATTTCTTGAACGTGGATTACGATTGATTCTATGATTCCAAAGATTGAAGATGAAGAACTTCATAAACAAAAATAAATCGTTTATATAACGTTTGATAAATTATGATAATTCAAGCCCTCAAACATTACAATATTGACATATTTAAAGAGCAAAATAATGTATTTGACATTAGTCTTTTATTAAAACTTTAACAATTTCGGCTTATTAACGTATTCAGATCCGTGTTGGAACACATATAGTGCAGTACCTATCATCATTGAGCCCCAAAATAACATACTTATGTAGTATTCAGTGGAACGTTCATACGAAAATATTATATTAGCAGCAAACATGGACAACGTAACGGCAAATATTGACGGTATCTAATGAACACAATATTTATAATTATGATCTAATATTACTAATGAAATTCGAAAATCGGAATGATCACAGTAAACTTGTTACAATATTTCGTTCAAGCAAAATTAAAATAACTTTACAAAAGTACTATTTTTAAGAATAAAGATTATCAGATATATAAGGAAACAAATGAAACGTTGACTAATTTTTGATTTTTATGTAGCAGAATTTTTTTAATAGGATGGATACATAGAAAACTGGATGCAAATGACAACCCAACTGTGTATTATGTATAGCAGAGATGGGCAAAAGCCGGCCCAGGGACCGGATTCGGGCCTATTTTTTACTTTATTCGGTCCATTTAAAAAGTTCACGTGCATTTATTTAATATATTTTATGCGATATTATTAAAATCAAAAATTAACTATTACCGTTATCTATTAATAGTTGTTAAATTTATTTGCCAAAATGCTTTAAAATGATACTTATATCCTCATAAACAATTATCTCCTTTGAATTTTCTAATTTTTTTAAAATCTATGTCTAAATAATTAAAATTTATATTCAAAAAAGTAAAAATCAATTTTTACTATTTCACAACTCTGAAAAAAATTACCCTAACTATAATCGCATTAATTCGTTTTGTAACTTATTAAATTACGAATTTGTTCAACCCTACATACCAAAAACCGACCGTGATATTATAAAACTTATTGTAATATTGCTATAAGTTTTGAAATGTTTCGAAACCTATATGAAAAATGAAGTTTAAAGCTCATTATGAGCTTGTATAGTGGAATAACTTCACGGAGAATGTGAACTAGATTTCGAAGTTCAATATTTGTTCCATGTTTTCCTAGTGAAATTCGTTTGTGACTTTATAGTGAACCTCATATCTGTAAGTTTTAATTCTGAAAGTTTTTTAGTACTTGTTAAGCGTTTACGTGAGGCTTACAGTAATATCTAAAACGAACGCGAACTTTGATCTTGTATTTCAGTAAAAAATTCTGTGATATTTATGAATTGTAGGGCACTAGATCATTCCGAATTAAATGAAGCTGAACGAAATTAAAAAAAACTAACCACAAAGTATCGCCACGAATGTTGACTATCTAAAGGACTATCGTATTGCAGCCCTTCAGACGCATGGACTCGATAACGACCCAAGAACAAGTCAATGGCGTCTTGCACAAAACCATTGGTAAAATTATTAATGAAGTAGCGTGTTAACGAATTAAATCCATCATTAAGTAGTCCATACTTAGTTCGTTTGCCAGTGCGTGTAAAATCTGTTTTTAAAGCACTTGTGCCCGAATATTGAACACTTAAAATATCAGCATTATCCGCCCATAAGTTTTTAAACAGGGTCTCCAGTGAGTCAAAATGTTCAACTTTATCGTCAAGTGAGATGACACCAAGCCGACGCAACGCAAAAGTTAGTGATCTCCGGGCCAACATAGATTGAACTACATTAGTACGATCCAGGCAGTCTATACAATTGGATCTGATTACAAAAAAAGTTAATGAATAAAAGTCATGTAATTAATTAGTGATTGAAAAAATCGATTTTAATTTACGCACTAAAGAGCTTATAGGAATCACCCAGTGGAGATCCCAAATTATCCACAAATATTCCTTTAAAACCCCTTTCCCTATTAAAAAAATACTTTGGTTTTTCATTTTTATGTTTGTATTTTTCAGTGCCATAAAAATTAAAGTATCTAAATTATAAGTCACCTCACCGATATTTATAAATGTTGCATTATAACAAAGAATTTTTTTTAAATTTTTAATATATTAAAAAATATATTAAAACATATCAGTCAAACAGGTTCTAATGAACAAGCAATCAACCCATTCAGCCGTTTGGTTTTTACGATTCAGAATCGTCAAAAAACATTTTTAATGAATTAGAATCCGATCATTATTTATATTTCTATTTTAATTACTGTTGTTATTTTTGTACTGCTTGGTATAGCAATTATCGTCATAAAAACACTGTATGAATGATCGTATAAAGAATTCTATAGCGTAAAGTGACTACATTTTCATTGAAACAAAGCGGAGCAAATAAGTCGAAATGAGAATTACAATTTAGTTATATATAGTTTATTGTATTACTTCATACGCACCTAATTCTTTTTTGACACGGCTTTAACGCGAGTTTTTATACGAGGTTGATTTAATACGAGTTAAAAAAAGATAATATTTTTTTATACAAATTATTTTGTTTTAACACGATTTTTAATATTAGTAGAATACTTATCTGTATTTGGACAAACGTAACGGCAATGATCAAATAACACCGAGTTAATCTAACTTGGTACATTACCTAATTTAGCTTACTCTGCATGCGTTTTATGTATTTTTTATTTTCTTATATTCATCATATTATTCAATAAATAATAGATAATATATTTTTAAGTACATTTCGAATAAATAATGCTGATATCCTCTAAAAAACGGGATATTTATTAAATTGGCGGGGCACGAGACTCTCCATCCAAAAACGGGACTAACCATGCTAAAATCGGGACGTGTGGTCACTTTACTATAGCGGAACAATGTACAAATTTACATATAGAAAAACGTTTTTTTTGCAATAATCATCTTAAAAAACAGGTTTTTGTTAAATAAAATCGATTAATATATCGTCGTGAAACCTGAATACGCCTTCTTGAAGCATAGCTACACTGCCGTCAGCCTGGACGAGAAAATACCCTAGTTCGTCTTGTTCCAAGGATAGACGATCGAGCAAAATAGACAAGCGATCCCAGCGCATCTTACGGCATTCGTAATGGAAATCGAACGCTTCATAACGAACATTGCTGTCGTTCAAATCGTTTATGACTCTCTTAAAAAGGACCTCTAGGTCTTTTTCGTGACCTCGCTGATCAATTAAATTCACCAGAACTTGTCGACCGTAGATTTCTACCTGTTGTGTCAAATGACGTTTACACGCATCTCGGTGTGTTTCGTACGCTACAGGTGTTATTTTCGGCGACGGTTTGTACCGTAAGTTTGGCAATTGAGACCAAAATAATGGTATTGAACCACGTGTCTAAAATATAACAAAACTATAATAAGCTTATTTGGTTCTATCCCTAACGTAGAAAATTTTATTCATTCAAATACCCCCTAACAATTGAATGTAAATAATAATTAATAATAGAGTAAGATCCCGTTTAACGCTGTTTCGCTTAGCACTGTTTCGATTTTACGCTCTTTTATTTCAACCTGAAAATTCCTGAAATTGTGCGTATTGCTAGGTTTCCAAATATGTACATAACATATCCGAAACAGTGTAGTTATGTTTCTTGTTTGGTGAGGTGTTATACAGACGCATTTTTATTATTTGAACATTTATTGACATTCTTGTAAGTATAAATTTACATAGTACTATAACAAACAATTAATATAGGACAAATATTATGATCTTTAGTTTTAATAATGGATGATAAAAAAATAAACCGATCAGAAAAGGTATTTAACAAGTAACTAACTATCCATCTCCATCTAACTCTATTACTGACACGTTAAGATTGTCTCATTTAGCGCTGTTTCGTATTAGACTCTACTTTGATGAAGCGTATTCTAAGGGTTAAACAAGATCTTAATACATTAGAACTACTTTGACAGCCCATTGATACTACAAGTTCCTTGAAAATATTATTACATAACGCCTACTATTCAAATGACATATTGTAATTTTAATCACCTCCTCTATTTTTATATTTTATTCAGAACGTTAAAATCGTAACTTAAGAGTATATCTTGTTACCTGAACAAAACTAGCTCTGCTGTTTTGATATTCGACAATTTGCTCCGTTTCTACAGTATTCGCACAATTGCCATCGTTGTCAATGCCCCTTTTAAAATAACGAACGCCAGCACGCTGTGTAGACCTTCTCGATATCAAAATCAACTGGAACTTCTTATCGGAAATGTAGCATTGATTTATCGAAACAACTAAATAAAAAAATTAAAACGTTTTAATTAGAGTACCATTTTAACTTAAATACTAGTCAATTGAAAAACAAAATAGTAACCTTTTAACCCAATTGAGATGGCAATATTGTTTAAACACGGCCTTTAGAAACAAATTTTTTCCATTATATTGCATGCATGGTGTGAAAGTGGTCTTACAGCCACGAAAAAGAAATGCATTCAGTCCCGAATGGGTTAAAATTTTGTTAGTTTTGGTAAAAACAATTCCATTAGTTTCATTTGAATTTAAGACCTTCAACCCAGCGTATTTTTTGAAGTCTTTATATTTTTTAGCACTAAAGCAGAATTTTTCAAATAAAATCCACGGCGCCAGATGGAAAAAAATTCGTGTAGACCACCGGTAGATCTTACTGCCAAATGAAACCAATGTCTGAGAACCACCTGTGACTTACGAACGGTTGAAAGTTTTAATGACTTTGTCGAGCATATTTCGGGTTGTCTGATTTGCAACAAATGGAAACAATTTTATTCTACACTGAGACAATCATTTATTTATAAGTAATAATATATTATTAAAATCTAATAAAAATTTTAGTAAATATGAA
>AGDA01006570.1:0-12597 GCA_000281935.1 Mengenilla moldrzyki | reverse complement strand
ATTTATATTAGAAAAACATACTTTGCCCCCCTATAAAAAATTGGCCACTAAAAATTCAAAAATTTTTTCATTTTTGTCATACACTTAACGTGTACTTTCAGAAAATATATTGCTTGTTTGAGGTAAAATTTTGGTGTTCCCTAGTGTTATCAGTCCATATTTTCTTTCTCCATGGCGGAGGCAATGAACGAATAGCTCTACTGTGGGAGAAGGTTAAAATGACACCAACCCAAGTATCAAATGTTTAAATTTTCCGAAGAATATCGTATAAGTTGAGGAGAGTTTTCTGGTAGATCTTGTTACTGAACTCACCTTAAGTTGGATTTACCAACAAACCTTAAATAATATTTTATAAATTCCGATGTAAATTTAGAATATTATCTATCTGAGATGTGAGTTTTAGTTTACATGTTTTAATAATAAAATTTGCCTAACTAAGAATCTAGATTATGTACTAAAACATAACATGGCGTACAATGGATTATAATATAGTGTAAAAGTTACTCATTCATCCACAACGATATTAAATGATTGTAATCTCTATCGATTATGAAAACACGAAACAGTTCATAGTCGATTGTAAACGCGCCTAAATAAAGTGTATAATGCACATAGACTTCGCTGACAATATCCTCGGCTAAGTCACGTTTGAAGAACCCTATCGAATTGGTCCAAAATAAAAAGCTGTATTTTTTATTCCCAAAAAAAGGATATTACTAATTTAATTTTTAAATTGAATTTGATTACCCGTTATAAGGGTCGACTTGAAAATGCTCGATTCTGTTTGAATTTACTGTACCGACACTATTACCTTTCTGAACGATAACTTTGTACTGTTGACCCTCGTAATCGACTCTTGAGATCGTATGTGTTTCATAGTCGTGCGAATCCATTAGAAAGTAAATAAATTTATTTAACCAGTCGACTGACACTTGAACAATTTCCGATAGACCATACGTGGTATTTACACCATCGGGGTAAACTTTTTTCACAATGTTACTGGTTAAGTTCTTTCGATATAACTCGTGGAACGTTGAGAAAAACAATAAATTGTCATGAAAATCGAAATCAAAACCTATTTTTTATTGAATTGAAGCGTTATTTTATTCTTTTGCTCATTAGATTTTGAAAAAAATGAACTCTAGGTCTAAATACCAATTACCTATATCTTTTATAAGACAATATACCTTCTATTTTGATTCAAAATTAAAGATGTGAAATGAAACGAATTCTTTCGACATCTCGTCTCAGTTTGTTTCAAAATTGGTATGCAATTTCTCATCTTACTCGACACAATATCTTAGGACGAGACGAGAAATTATGTCTCGATTTCGTGACAAAACAGACGAGATCTCGAAATATTTCGAATTTAGTTTTTGTTGCCGCACTCTAAAAAAAGTTTTAAAAATGAATATTTGATTAATTTTGTTGTACGGATATCTATTTATATATGTTCGAGAAAAGCTGTAGATCAAATATGGAGCACAGGCGCTAAAATACTTCATAACACATAATAAATACACATAAATATACACATAAATACACATAACACAGGCTTTTTACTTAAAATTTATATTCCTTTAAACGCATTAATCTGTGATACGGATTAAAAAGTTATATATTAAAAGTGCAAATTTTAAACCAATCTTACTAGTAAATAAAAAAAAACTTAAAGTATTGAAAAGTATGTAACAAAATGTGGAAACTTACTTGAAATCACTGCCTCGATATCCAACTCGTGTAATATTCTCGGAACCGTATGCTCATGAATATCTTGTGAAATAATCATACGATCCGTACACACAGCCACTCTTGGTATTTCAATAACCGTCCTTGTATTGTTGTATACCCAACTAGGAGGCACCAAGTGTCCATATACCTACAATAACATGTCAGTTAATAGCTTCAGACGAGACACTTCTATTTATATTTTTGTTCGTTTCTAAGACTCTTGGAGAGGTGCAAGGGCTGCTTTTACTACCACGACTTCTAAACGTTTGTAACTGTTGGTATAATTGTTCAACGGCATCTTCTGTTTGCCGTTCATACTGGTTGAAATTAGGGACTTCGTTATGAACTATTTCGATAATGTCATCGATGTTATTAGGAGTGGGTATTTCGTCAAAGAAATTAAACTGTCTGCTGTGAACATAGTTTTCGATTAGGCATGCAAAATATTTTAGCAGGGTTATGATGATGAATATGCCGACTATTACTCCTCGGAAATCTTCCACAAATTTTGCGCAATAAGCTATAATGAAGACAACATTCTGTGCGAAATCGGACATTTTTTACACAAAAAATTTTGTTTATATAATCACTTTAGATTTTTTAATTTTATCGCATAATTCTTTGATTATGTATATGATTAAGGAATAATTGTGGTCTACGCCTCCAAAAGGCTTTATTAGTATACAATATTATCACCTAAAATACTCCACGTATATTAAAACTTACAAGAAAAGCTCCCGAGGTAAAATGTCCTGGTTTTTATCAAAATACTCACATCCTATTCCACATACCTTTGGGCTAAATTATACATGAGTTACTTATACCCTAATCTGTTAAATATTGATAATTGACATTATCAAACTCAAATGAAGTAAACAACAAGCGCTTAAAAACGTGTTACATATACCAGTATAATTAATCGCTTAGATTTTATTAAAATTAAACGCTTAATAAGCAGTCTAATAAATGTCTAAATTTGTCTCAAAATTCTATCTTTTCTTAATAAAATTTCCACATCTATTAGACGTTTCATTGTTGAAAAATTAGTGGAAAAGGAGCGTATAAAAGATGTATAAATCCACTATTTTTGCTATATGGGAAGGTTCATCTGAAACTTTATACCAGTTTTCCATTTTTTCATATAAAAAGGTTTATATTTCTTTGCAAAATTGATTCTAACTTTCCTAACTCATTCTCTAAATAATCAAGGCATGAATGAAACATATATTTCTTCAAGCATAACTAATTGAATAGAATTATTTTGAACAAAATTGGACCTGATGAGTTAATATGTTTCTGTTGTGTCCGGTAGGAAAAGTGATAATGACTGTCGGAGCTGGGCAAGACTCGAACTCAAGTACGTCAGAACGCTAGGGTCGAACGGTGACCACTAGGCTATTTGAACGTCACTAATTGTACGTATGTACAACTTATCTTGAACTTCATACAATATTTTCTTGTAGTTGAATTAAAAAAATGTTTTTTTTCTAATGTATAATGGTCTTTTACTTAATTAATAAGTCAGTTGCTTTAATGTGCTAGAAAAAAAAATTATAGATCTTATTGTAATTAAATAGTATGTATCATTGAAGCTAAGTTATACACTTGTACAAATTAGAGAGTTAAATAATCCAGTGGTTGTGCCGTTAGGTCTAGCCATAAAAGTTATTAAAATTTGAGCCTCTCTGAAAATGAAAGCAACAGCAACTTTAGCCTACGAATAAAATACAAATGAGAAGAGTCCAGATGACTTACATGAACTATATATACATTCTTAGAAGTTATCGGTTGAAAAGTTAAAAAAATTACGTAGGATAAAAATTATATAACCGTTATAATTCCTATATCTAATGAAATTGGAAATAAAGTGCTGAACAACCGATGTTTAGAAAACAGTTGTTACTCATAAAAAAACATAAATGCAAATGATTCAAATAAATTATGAGAAAAATTATCATAAAGTTGTTTAAAATGAACCTATATATCGTTAATATAAAAATTATTGTTACTTTTTAAGTGCGGTTTTCTTGAAGAGAACAAATTACTAAAGTTACAAAATAAACATTGCTCTTGACGAAAAATCAGTATTAGTTATGGGAGAATACCCCCGTAGTACTAAACTTCCCGAATAATTAAACACGACGTTTCAACAGGTGCACGTTGGCCGAAAGGAAGTCCTGATTTTGTTATCGGACAGTAATATAAAAGCTTTCTGAATACACTATAGTAAGTTTTAACGGGCAAATGTCAGCGAACTGTAAATGATTTTTGTAAATATAATGAATGGTCAACAAACCGGAAAATTTCAAAAACGTCAAGGCGTTATTTAGTCATTTCAAAACGAAATGGTTTTTGTGATGTTTGCGTGTCAAGGAATTTTTCAAAAATCTAATGGTGAATTGTTTTAAATGATTTCTAAAATATCTTCTTTTTATTCAGCCAAAATTCAAAAAATAAATAAAAGTTTATTTCTTTAAAAAAATGGCAAAGCTCTTATATTTTTATTTGTTCTAAGCCGAATACAATAAAGTTTAAAAATTTAGTTTTGTTTTAATCACTTTAAATAGTTTGTAAATAACTAAGCATTTTCGTAAGTTGAAACCAATTAACTATAACAAGACAAAATTTATAACCCGAAGTAGTTGTATATGGTGCGGCAGAATTGATTAACAGTTATAGTGGAGGTTGGAAGTTATACTTAGTCAGTATTTGATCTGTAACATACAAAAATAAAACTCTATACGAAATTAAGGATTTTGAATTAAATAACGGGATAACTGAAAAAAATTAAAAATAAGCGATATTTTTACTGAAATCATATATTATGCTTTAATTTAAACCAAACAGCACTATTGTCCTGTGTTTAACTTACTTTTATATCAGTGTGCTTACGATTAAAGACTTGTTTAATACACATCTAATAGTTACATCCTTAGTGTTGTCCTTAGGTCTGTAAATGGACCTTTAAACACATATGAAGGTACGTATACAAACACAAATTAGATTTATTAGAATTTCTAAGTAGAAATTCTTTAAAAACCTAAAAACAAGTGTCTTTTAATTCGAAGCATGATAGTTTGCTTTCAGCATCTTCCTAAAATAGAAAAATAATTGTCTATATACGGAATAGTTTTTCTTAAACACCTGATAAAACAAAAAAATTAATAGTTGATATTCTAGCAGCTTTTGTATTTGCTATTTTTTATAGGAAAATATACTTCATAAGTCAAGTAATGTTTAGGAACTTTAAGACATAAAATATGATATAATATCACTAAGCAATAGTAAACGATATCAAAGTTTACATGTTTTCGTTTTTTAAATTAAATATATTGAATTCATTGCTATTTTATTTATCTTATTCACTTTTTATTGAGTAAAGAAATTATAATTTTCGACTAAATTTAAACGCATAATAAAGCTTAATTTGCTACTAGGTTCGAAAGTATACATCTTATATATAAACTTAACTTCTTCTGTGTCTGCATGTAGTTATTTAGAGATTTAATTAGAACTTTTTCTGTATCAAAATATTTATTAAAGTGCGGTCTGCAACCCGGTATAGAGTTGTAGTAAAATATTGCTAGGTTACAAATAAAAATTATAAATTGAAGTTTATTTTATTTACTAAAGAATCTTAATTCTTCATATTTAGCAATTTCTGTACGGAAAATAAACAAATAACTTAATTCGTATTCAAGAATAGAATTCAATTTATAAACAAACTTTTTTATCATGAGTGGCAAACAATTTTAACACGGTTGAAAACTTTAGGAAATGCTGTCCTAGACCATTGTTTCTTAACTTAATCCACAGACCGGTAAAATTTGTAAAAATCATTTCATAGACCAACGCTATATGTAATATATTTTTTTAATAAACATTTAATACTAAGTACATCTAAAAAGCATGTAACTAAAAATAAATAACATTTTTAATTTGTTTCGCTTATAGTGGATTGAAATGTACAAAGTCACAAAATTGTTGCATACACATAAACGAATAAAAAATCACAGCTTTAGTTTAGAAAAAAAAAACAGAGTTTATTTAAAGAACGCAAAATCAGCAAATAATCTAAAATTTGAAAAAAAGCAATCCAGTGATTATTAAAAAATAAATAATCATAATTACTATTTATATTAAAAGTTTTAGAATTTTAAACAGAATCACGAAACTGTTATTGATAAAAAACCTGTTCAATTAAAAGGATCTAGAAATTGAACCAACGTTTCTCAATACAGAAAATAAACATAAAAATATAGATAAATATTTAGTTAATATAAAAAAAATTAAAATGTAGCTATTATTCTTCAAAAATTGTCAGTTTTAATTTCGTCTTGAATATGTACTTTAAATTATTCGAAATCTATCTTTTTGAAACGAAATTTTTAATTTTTAAGTTTTATATTTTAACAGTTAACAACTTTTCACAGACTGGTAGTGGTGGATGGGAAACGAGGGCATTTGAACATTTTCCTTATGGACCGGTGGCTAAACTCTTTTTTCAAAATTTTTGAGAAATATATAATTATAGCTCATTTTCATTACAACGAGGAAGAAAACACGTTATTTTAAAAGTTGTTACATGTCAAGTTCACGAAATTTGGAGCCGTTGATTTTACTGTCAATTGAAAGGCACATTTTACATCAATTTGACAATGAAACAATTATAAATGAATTTTTGAAAAATAAAACATTAAAATTCTAAATTTTACGATTAGATATTCAATGTAAATGCTAAACCTGAGTTTAATTAAGCACCAAACGTTTTCATTTAAAATAGCTCAAGTAAACGCATATGTGAGAAAATATAAATCAACATTTTGTGGGTCGTTTTATACTTTTTTCATTTGTGTAGAGCTGGACCCGGAGCTGAAGTCATGAGCCCGGTGTACTCGTTTTTTTTTAAGGAGCCGGAATTAGCTTTCGAATTTAGAAGAATAGAAGCGGAGCCGATTAGAGCTGGAACCGAAAGAAAATTTTCCCGACTCCTCACCACGGCTTTTTTTGGCCCAGGCTTTCCGCCATCCTATTCGCTCCTGCAGAGCGACATCAGTCTTCCGAACCAATGTTTGAGTATTACTATTCTAAACTATATTTAGTAAACTCTTTGGTCACGAATATGCTACTGGCCTAGGATTATTAAAATACTTAAAGAACAAAAAGCTCGGCTGAACCATTCAATAATTTAAGAAAAATCGGCATACATAAATCCGTTTATTAATATTTCAATAAGAGAATATTTCAAAAGTCATGTAATTGACATATCTAAAAAGATAAGAAAACAAGCATTGACAAATGTTTTTCTTCCTTCGTTAAAACAGCTATGAATTTTAAATTAGATTTCAATTAATTTTAAACGCATATTAAGATTAAAAAATCACAATTTGTCAGCTTCATTTATATGAGTTCTATTTTTAAAGTTTACGGTGTGATTGTAGATTGATAAAAAAAATTAAAAATTCAGACCCAAAAAAGAAGTAAAAAGTAACAATAAACAGGATACGATTTCAATAAGGCATTGGATTTTTTATTAGTTGGGGTGCCGAATGTTTTTAAAATACACGGAAACTTTAAAAATTCTCTACAGTCAAATTGCTATTAAAAAATAAAATTCCGATGTAAATTACTAAAAAAACATACAGGAACTAAAATCTTAGGTGGCTTCTTTTTTTTAAATTTCGTCAATAACATGAAAATCGGCTGAACAATAGTACAGAAGCAGAACTCTTTGACCCATACTTAGTCTTTGTTATCTTTTATCAAGTACACTTTTTTTTCAACTTCAAGATTTCAGTATATGATATGTAGGAAAAAATCCGTTGATATTTTCAAAAACAAGTTACAACTTGTTTTCAGATATGATTAAAAGCATTTTTAATATCTTCAAATTCTTATCAATTCGTCAGTATATAAACTACTCTTAGTCTTAGATAAATATGCAACTGAATAATTAAACTTGAGAAACAAGTTGAAACATGTTCGTTAGCAAGTTAGAACTTGTTTTCAGTCATATGTATTAATTTACTAATAGACAAATCAAGTGTATTTTTAGAATTTTAAGCAACAAATATATTATATCGGATTCTATGTGGTTAGAAGACAAGATAGAACTGTTTTTTGCAAGTTATAGCTCGTTTTCAGAATGTTAGAACTTATATAAAGTTCTAGATGATAAATTTCTTAAATTTTTGTTAGTTATTAAACTAAAATTTATCAAAAAATACGTTATGACTTGTTCGCGTACAAGTTACAATTTGTTTTCGAAGAAATTTAATAGTATTTTGTAAAATTACCTTTGAATACTGAAGACGTGCTTTTGGCTTGAGATCATAGTTACATAACAGCAATACTAGAAGGCATAGGTAGTGATTCGGGCACAAAGTCATGTTTGTTGAACTAATATTTCTTTTTACCGCGATCACATAAAAGCATAGCACTATTTATTAATACAATAATAAAGACAATATTTTTATGTCATTCGACATTTGGTATATACATTGAATAAAATGTACGTTTTTAATTAATTATTTAATAACTTCCTAATTTACTTTAATTAGGTAATATGTGTGCGATCGCAAAACGAGAACGTATTCAACACTGAACTGTGGTGAAAAGCCTACGTTTCACGATATTATTTTATTAGTTTCACTTGTTGGGGAAAATTCAATGTCTACTTTACAAATGCTTCGAACGAAATGGTTCCCATTTCAATATGTTTCGGCATTTATCCTGATTTTCATTAAAACCCACTTGTATGTTTGCGGTCAGTTTTGTTGTCCTTAACGTTTGTTCCTTATCTTCATAGAACGTTATTTTTTCGTAGCTTACTTATTTTAATAGAAAGATTTTATTTACTTATGATAATTGTATTCTTTAAATATTCGGTATTGCTTTGCTTTCAAGTTTTCATTGTTTGTCGAAAGTTTCGTTTACTTTTATTGTACTTTTTTAATTATATTGAGTTTCTTTTTTAATTTTTTTTCAGTTTAGTAAAATTTAAAACACACACAAACATATTTCCCAATTTAACTTTTTTTATATTACAAATGCTCCATTTAAAGTTAATTTTTATTCCCAAAACTGTAGTTAAAACTAATTTTTTTTGTTCCCAAGACATGTTTAATCTGAAACAGTGAGGCTTAAACCTTTTCTATTCGTGATCGAAAAATATATTTACATACATAAAAATTTATATATAAAATTTTCAACTGATAGAAAAATAAATTTTATAATTTAGCGATTAAAATATGTGAATTTTTTAAGCTATAAAAATTTATTGCATTCAACTAAAAATTCGACGTAATTTTTAGCTACGTAAAAACTAAAAGATATATTAAGTTTAAAAATGTTATTATAGTATAAATATACTCAAAAAGAAAAATTTGGGAAACAAGACAAATTTTACTTAATTAAAAGTCTGTTTTTATAAAAAACTAAATTATGATGTGTACAAAAAATTTTATAAAAAAATATAATTGGTAGATTTTAACATAAATAAGTATTCTTTAATATAATAAAGTTTGATGAACATCATTTTGAAAAAGATAAAAATTTATGCCCGTTTGAACAGTTTTATAACGACAATTCGCTCGATCAACTGTGATAATATAATCACAATATCGCAAACACCAATGTAAATAACGTAACACATAACAATTTTGTATATAAGCAACGTTACTGTAATTTTACGATAATATGCTGACATAATTGGTTCGTATTAATAAAACATTAAAAAATATATATGCATTTTTAAAAGCTATGTTACTATAATGACTGTAAATTAGCAGTATTAACTTTGCTGCATAGACATTGCATTCATACAATTTCTGAAATAAGTTTTTCGTAAGTTTACTGCAATATTGTGTGTGTATTCATAATGTTACTGTAATATTATTTTTACATCATTACTGAAATAATCTTTTATGTCACTGCAACATGAATAAAATGCATCAAATTTACATATTACTACAATATTACTATAGCCTGGTTGTTATATAAATTCAATATTACAAATAATAATTTATATTGATGCTTGCAACATTGTAATTATATTATCACAACATAATTGGTCAAACAGGTAGCTAATGAAAAATAAACATCTTCCTCAATTTTTTTGCTATATGATTCATGTGACAATATTGTTTTTACTTACCTCTTTTTTGCACATTATTTTTTAAAAAATTATATCTTGTCAACCACTTTTTGAATTTGAAAATTATTTTCACCAATATCAAGAAAAACTCACTTAGTTTATCCTCTAATGATTAGTTTTTGCTAATTGGATTTAGTTTCGATGAAAAAAAATTTTAAATTTTTTGAAATCCATAAAAAACGCGTTTTTTGGTTTTTTTCCAATTTTGTGCTACTCTCATTCGAGAATTGTTAAAATTATTAGTGTGAAATTTTTTAAGAATATAAATATTTTAAATCATTTTTAATTTTTTTTAACTTTCTAAGTGCTTTGATTTTGGAGTTAAAAATTTTAAACCGAAAGGAAAACATTTTACCCCCTTCCTCAAAATTGTGCTTTAGAATTTCAAAATTTTCTTGATTTTGCTCTACACTTGATCTAAGACTTCAGAATATATATGCCATTTGTAATGTCTTTGACCAAAGGTAAAATTTGTTTACTAATGTTATTAAATGCTAATGATTTAAAAAATTTATATCACTTACATTTTACAATGTCACAACCTAAAAACAATGACTACGCTCACATTTATTAAAAATTTCTATAAAATTATCACCACAGAATTTTTTTCCCATTTTTTAAACAAAGTGTAGTAAAATTATAATTTCAATGTATAATTTCAAGATCACAGATTACGGATGTATTTTTGGTGTATATTTTTATAATAATATTACATACATTTTTTATAAAAATTACTACACGTTTAAAACGCTTAGGTGGAATTGAATTGTTTCATTTAATGAAAAATAAATTTCGTAAATATGTCTTTCTAAAAACTTCAAAAATCAATTTTAGTTTCATACAACACATGATATTTCAAGGTTTACAGGTTTTAACTTTTTTAAACACCTAAATTACATTATTTATTTTCACAATTCCAACGTTACAACTCAGTTAGAATTTTTGAACGAATTACTGAAAAATATTTAATGAAAATACATTCATACGTATTACATTGTACATAAATCCTTGATGAACTTTTATTGAATAGGATCCATAATAAAATATAGCAAACAATAACTTAATAGTCTTGGGATAAAATCATCCACAAAAATAATGTTGTACGTAATTTAAGCATAATTGTATATGCATAAAACTAATGAGGCTCGAATAGCCTAGTGGTCACTTTTTGATCCCAATGTTTAAAAGGTCCCCAACTGTTACACCCCGATTTTTTTCTTTTTGGTCTCATTTGATTAAACATGTCGTTGGAATAAAAACCGTGTATGCCATTTATGCGATAACACATAAGGGGAGGAGTTATGGGCGTTGAAAACTGACAGTAGCAAAACATAATCTGTTTATTTCAAAATTTGTTCGTTTAAATGAAAAATATAAAATATGTTTGTCTAAAAAAACTCTACCAAAAACCTATATAAAGTTTTTTGTGCGAGTTTTTTTTTGTCAGGAAATTAAAAAAAATGTTATCTTTTTGAAGTTTTGTACTCTTTATTCACAAATTACTGTTATTTTTCAGAAAATTTTAGTATAAATTAACAGAGCACAATATGTATAAGGTAATGACAAAAGCTGAAAAAATTCTCCCGCTCTGTGACGTTGTAATTTGGGAATTTATTTTTTTTAAAATTTCCCCTTCTCGTAGAGCAATAATAATCAACTAAAAATCATACATTTTATTATTATTGATGGTCTTTTATATGATATGAATGCTATAGCCTTTTTTGAACAACTTTTTTTAAGTTTCTAAAATTTCTGTTTTTAACGTAATGTGTTCACAGTTTAGAGTCACAAAATAAAATATATAAATTAAAAAAAAATCACTGAAAAAATATACGTTAAAATAAAATGTGTATTAATATTATTCTTTTTATATTTTATTTTTGAAAAATTATTAACTTTAATATTTTATTTATATTTTTAATGTTACATATCTAATTTTTATCTTCAAAAAGGTAAAAAATTAATTTAAAAATGTTACATCTCAAATCCGATTAATTAGATGAAAAAGTGATCTAGATATGGAATGAATTAAATTTGAAAAGTTCCGTTTAATGAGTTTATATGTATGGAAACAATTTTCTCGCCCAACGCCAGAAATATGATTTTGCATGATATAAACTTAAAGAAATTAACATTAATGGCTACAATATATGCCAACTTTACAGAATTTAAAGCAGGCTCTAACTAGGTTACAAATTTTGAATTTAAATATCCAATTTCATCAAGGAAAATAACAGTTTCATAGTAGAATTACAGAAAAAAAAAGAATTTTATTTTAAAAATAGATGAGTTTATATCTATTGTGAAACACGATATAGATCACTGTGAAGAAAACGTATACAATAGTGATTAAAGTGGTTTTAATTTGAAATTGCATAGCGGTCGAACATTGTCTAAAATAGGTGAAAAACAAATTAATGCGTATATAGAATCAATAATTTCTGCAATACATAGTTATACTATTCAACTTACAATATCAGCCAGTGGAAAATTTTGTTTCCGTTACTTATGGTATTGAAAAAAGTGAATAAGATTTTTTGAGGAAGAATAATCCAAGAGTTTATTTCGACTGCCAAATACTTATTTATCAGCGTCAAAAGCAACGAAAATGACTGAAGAATTTTCATAAGAATGGGCGCGAAATATTTGCTCCCCAGTACTAAAAACTTTACAATTTTACTTCTTGATTTATGGCGTCGCCAATAACAAGA
>AGDA01006555.1:0-10786 GCA_000281935.1 Mengenilla moldrzyki | reverse complement strand
TAGTTGCAAACATTTTTCTTTAAAGGGGCCCCAAGTAAAAAAAGGTTGAGAAACACTGTTCTATTACACGTTTTTCTATGAAATGAATTTCACTCGCAGACATTTTATCATGGATCTATCCAAATTTTTAAACAGTATGGTAATCTTCAGATAGTTGTGACAGTTGAAGTCCTTTTGTGTGTGGTATTTACAAAAGAAAAAACCGAAAATTTGAAAATGATTTTTCTAAATCATTTATCGCTAAATTTATTAATTTAAAAAATTTAATTTAAATATATTCAAGTGTAAATGATAAAAATAAATGCTTTAAAAATAGTTTCAAGTGCTACAGAATCAAAATAGGCAAATGGTGGCTATACACCATATTTACTTTTATTTTATACCTAATATTTGGTAATCTGTGGCCAATTATAATTATGAACTACGAAAATGTATTTAATTTTCATTCTTAATTTCCCCACGGTGATCAGATTTTACTTAGAGAACTAGTGTTTTAATTGTTTTACTATACTCATTCCTATTTTAGTATTTGATCGAATAAAACATGTTTAAAAAAAACTCCAAAGCGTTAATAACGTGTATTTAGAGAATGTAACAATAGCTTTTTCATTTAATAACAATTTAATCAATTCTAATATCTGTATGCATATATTGATATCACTTTTTAACAACATATTTATTGTTAAAATTGTTTCATATATGTTTTATATACTTATTGATTTTAACACTCGTAGACTTGGTACAAAATGTAATTTAAAAATTACAAAGATCTTTATTTAATAGATGTTGTATTTAAAGAATGAGTTCAATTAAAAAGGAATTTTATTCGAAAAAATTAGCATAATAAAAAAAATTACTCTGATTTTTAAGTTATTTTTAGCGAATAAAAAAATTGTAACTTGAAGAGTTACTAATTAAATTTTTTTTTCCAAATAATCAATGAATAAAGTAAAATGTTCCATCTTTCAGTTTATGTAATACAAGGTATTGTATTTGTATAATATTAAATTTTAAAAAATATTTTCCACTTATTTGTATAACATGTGAAGACTATAATAAAATTATTTAATGCATATTGATAAAATATTATTTATTAACACTATTTCATGCTTTTTGTTTTGTAATTTTTCTAATACTTTTATTAAGACAATGAGCTACATATAATATTGAGACTTGAAATTGAAGTTAATATGAACTGAATGTCTATAAAATCTTTTTGCAGTAACTATTAATCAAAAAAGATAACAATAAATATTTCAATCTTATTTCGTTCTTCAAACGATTAGGCATATTTTTAAATGGAAAAATCTATATTACAACGGAAGCTAAAGTTCCAAAAACTGCTTTAAACTTTTGCTTTACTACTAAGTTCTCTATAGAAGAAAAACGATAATTTCACAGGCGCCTTTAACATCTATGAAGGCGAGTTTTTGGTCTTAACTTCGATTGTAAGCAACCAATATTAATTTTGAATGTTAATAATGTTCACAACGTTAGTAGATAGCAAATTTAATTCTAAATACGTAGAAAAAAAACGACAATTGGTTGCAAGTAAAGAATATGGCCAAAAATATTTACAACTATCCACCAGAGTAAATAAAATTTATTTTCACTATTTTATGAAGTTGCTGGAATCAAAGTATTTGTTTTTTTTTCTTCATTTCTTCGTTTTAAAATAGCGATGTCCAACCTATGACCTACGGGTCGAAGCAACTTCACAAATAGATTTTGTCCGGCCCACGAACGAGTTGAGACTAAATATGTATTTTTTGTAAAATATTTTTAAAAAAATGTAAATCATATATTAATAAAGTTGAAAATTTCTATATTTTTTATGTACATCAATTTTTTTGTGCACTGAAAATTTGCAAAAATATAGTTCAAATTGCGTCACAATTTGCAATACAGCCATTTTGGTTTAATTTAGTTACAACCTTAATTTTTAAATAAGTGCGCAACATCAGTATTTAACATTTGCATGGAGTAAAAACTCAATTTTATTAAAATATTTATAGTCAAAATTTGGGCCCTAACGTTAAGGACGTAGAAGTTTTTTTACTCCAAATAATATCAGCAAATAATAATTTTACAAATATTAAAAAAAAGACTGCACAAAACTATTCATAAATTCATTAGAAATGTTACGTTTTTTTTTAAATTAAAGGTATGTCACTTAGATAACGAATTATGAAAAATCCGGCCTGCGAGATTTTATGTAATGCTAAATACAGCCAGGGGGCGAAAACGGTTGGGTACCATTGTTTTAAAATCAGTTCTGAACTGTAATACATATCTTATAATTATTGTATCCCAAATTTTTAGTACACAAATATTCGTTCTATGTGTATATATGTATATATGTTGTTTTTCTTTTTATTTTATTTTTTCGTAATATTTATACTAAATATTTATTCATTTTCAAGATTTAAATAATAATCAACAGCCGAATCTCAATGGACGCAATTACAATTATATTCCAGCTGTAACAGTTGCGACAGAGTCTACAACTACTTCTGGTACAAGTAACTGCAATGCTCCTATTAGATTTTACTCAAAGCCGTATCGTGATCAACAGCGGAATGGCTTTGCTGCTGAACGCGAGGAATTTTATTTTCGTAATCAAAATATGTGGTCTTCACGGCAGAATAACAATCATGTAGCATCACATTCACAACCTCATCCGCAACGAATAATGGCCGCCGCTAGACCGCATCAAGTATTACAAGCACAACCACAACCGCAACAGCAACAAATTGGTCAATATCATACAGTAGCATCACCGGCAATTTTTACAAATCAGGTTGGAACAGTGTCAATGACGTCACAAACAGCAACGGTGCCTGCCTATTTCACTGGAGTAACGAATCCAGCTCAGGGTGGCGCTCCGCAAATGATCAATTATGTTGCCTCTGCAGGTCCGGCTGCTGGTGCATATCATGCGGTAGCACCAGGTCCGCAACCTACTCATGATCACGCTTCGTATGGTTACTCACATCAATTTAGTCAAAATGTTAGTATAATATTTATTCCGAATAGATTATTTTCGTATTCAGTACGTTTTAAACTTAAAAAGTATTGTTTTTATAAATACGTAAAAAACATTTAATCGATTTTAGAGTTGCTAAATTTTTATATTTTGAAATTATGCATAAAAAAATTTAAAAAATCGAAATACTGCATTTGTGGGATCTATCAGTTTAAATTGCTGAGTTATGGACATGATGTTTTATAATGAACCAATGATCATTTTCACAATTTAATAACTTTTCAAAAGGTTTTAATTACTTTCGATTTCGCATTTATTCAAAACAAAGATTTTCACTAAGAATAAATAAGTTTTATTATCAACGGTAATACTGAAGATTTTAGATTTAAATTTTGAAGTTCAAAATTGAACTCTAAAAAATTAAAAATAAAGTTTTCGATCATTATATTTATATCGCACTTCAAAGCCATAATTACATGAAATCTATGAATCGAAGAACTTCTTTGCTTCATTAAACGCAAATTAGCATTTAGCAAGGTCCATTTATAAACTCTTCGGTATTCTTACGTTGAATGAAAATAACGGAATTTAGTGCCCCTTACATAATTGTTGTTTTCATAACAAAAGGAATGTTCTAAATTTAGCAACTTTTTGAAAAAAAATTCGATTTTTTATTTTTTTTTTAATATTAATTTTGTTTTTTATTATAGGTACAGTTAGCACCCACAGTTGAAATATTTCAACCGCAGCAACAGGGCGGTGTTACATACTACCCAACTCACAATCAACAAATTTATCATCAACAGGCACCGTCAAATACTCAGAAACGTCCCAACGCTGCGATTCCGATTGTTTCGCCATCGGACGCGGTTCAGGTACAACAGCAAGTTGTTACCTATTGCACTGATGAGAATTTCGATCAGTCTAAAAATGAATAATCATGTTATAGTTATTAAGTTGTTTTTATAATATAGTTTTACTTTTGTTTTTTATTTTAAGTTAAATTTATTTCTATGAATTAATTTATTTGGAATGTTTTCTACACTATGAATGATTTATAATTTAATTTTTTAATCAGTTAAGTGTTTTATGGATAAATTATAAAATTAACTACAATTTAAATCACTTATTTATTTTATTATTTATATTTATTAATTTATATTATAATGTTATGTGTAAATTGTTTATTAAAAAAATAAACGTAAAAAATATCAAGTTTCACTAATATTTTAATATCTTCATTATTCTAATTGTTGTGTAATTGGATGCATTCAGGAATTTAATTTAGTATAGGATTAGTGTTGTAAAACATATACGCTAGTGATTTTTTGAACAAAAAAAAACTCGATGTTTTTTTATTAGAAAATCTTTAAAAAAAGGATAAAAAAGAACAGAAAAAAGTTTGGAAATTAGTGTTTCGTGTAGTGTTTCCCAACCTTTTTTGGGTCATTCCTCATCTTTATATTTTTAGAATTTTTATGCCCCTATTCTGACATATTTTTCGAAATTTCCGACAAAGTTTACTTGAAAACTAATCACCGAGTTGATATTTTAGTAACGTCAAACGAAATTAAATCTAACATTTGTTTACAATATTTTTTTAAAAATTTACTTTTTTTGTTAAATTTGTCAACGATACTTAGCATTATATTTAAATTTTCTGGAACAAAGGGTTAAAATTGGTTGAGTCCATTATTGAATTGCTCCCTTGTGGGGCGTAGGCCCCACGTTGGGAAACATTGATGTAGAACCTAAATAATAAAAAACGTAGAATTAGAAAAAGTATAAGGTGATCAAAATTTAGATGAAGCTAAATTTGAAAAAATTACTTTAGAATTTAGTATCTCTAGAGGAAAAAAGATTAAAGAATATAAAGCAAAGTGTAATTTATTGAATGGAAAAATAAACACAACAAAAAGTAAAGTAGTCACTGGCAACGGAAAGAAATGAAATTTCTATAAAGTAAAGAAGTTTTTTACTTAAATATTATAAAAAAGGGTGTTTTGCATTATAATAATTTTAATTTTTTTTTTTAATTATTTGGACACTTAAGGTTTATTATTTTTCATTATTTGTGTTCTAAAAATTTAATACTTTTATTATTTTTAGACTGTTATGAACTGTAATCTTGATATATGTTACATAATTTATTTTGATGTGATAAAATTAGTCAAACGGAATTTATTAATGTTTTTAAGACCGGTTTATAAGTTTTCACGACGGCAAGCAAGTGTTATAATCATATTTCTATAATATTGTTTTTAATCTTTTACTTAACTATAAAATTTACATATTCCATTTGAGCTTCCAAGTTTAAAACAAATTCTTAATTTGTTTCCTGAACTTTGATTACCAAAATACGAGTATTTAACGATAAACCTTATGCGTATTTTTTTTTTTATATCAGTGTTTCCAAATGTGGAACCCACGCTCTACAAAGGGGAAATTTGATAGTTAAAGGGTAAAGTGACCATATTTTCGTTGAGAAAAAGCGAGACAAATAGGATCAAATAGGATCAAATGAGAATTACAATTTAGTTATGTATATTTTATTGTATAGGTTCATAAGTGACTAATTCTTTTTTTAAACAAATTTTTTACGTGATTTTTTACACGAATTTGATTTAAACCAAGTTACAAAAAAATACTTTTTACACGCTTTATTTTATTTTAACACGATTATTATCTGTATTAAATTAAGCCGTAACGATAATGATCGAACACCACTGATTAATCTAAACCGGTATATTACATAATTTAGTTTATCCTGTATGCGTTTTATGTGTTTATGTATTTTTTATTTCTTTGTATTCATCATAATATTTAATAAATAGGAAATATATTTTTATAGCATATTGAAAATAAAATGTGCTGTTATTTTCTTCACTGTGTGCCAAATAATGTTTATAATTTTTTTTTCATGTTGGAATGATGTTGTGGACATGTTATTCTATATATTATTCTAATATTGCGTAACACTTTTATAAAATTTTTTGTAATTATTTGTAAATGTTTATTCTTTTTATATTTTCACTCCCAACCCTTAATTATTGTTTTTTGAGTTTTAAGCATCTTCTATAATTGGTAGATATGCCCGATTAATTTTATTAATTTTTTACAATTACCACTTTCAACCTTTAAAATTCCATTATTCTGTCTACTGTCAAATATTATCTATATTCCAAATCATGTTTAAAAAATGGTTACCAAGTGTCTTAAAATGACGTATTGAAAATTTTTGATAATTTTAATGTCACTATATATTATTTTTGAAATCTAAATCTAAATTCAAATTATTAACTCTTTGTTTTCATTTTATATTTTTAAATATCTATTTTAAATAACATGTTTTAACATTATTGTAACATATAAAATGTGTTACTAAACATTGCTACAAAACTTTTGTGTAAAATTAACTTGTTTATAAATGTGTTGTGGCACGTAAGGCAAAAAGCAGAACATTTTTAAAAATCGACGGGACGCGTGCCAGTCCCGCTAAAATTGGAACGTTGATCACTTTATTAAAGGGGGGAGGGGGAATTGAAAAATGCACTTAACTGATTTTAACTTCCTGGTTCCGGGAAATTTAGATGCAATGCTAGCTATTGGTGCTACATTTGAAAAAAAAAGTTATAAATAATTTCATTTGATTACCAAAATATCAACTGGACGATTAGAGTCGTTAAGTAAACTTTTTCAAGATTTTCCAAGAAGTGTTCTAGTACGGGGGCATAAAAATTACAGAAATGTTAAAGATGGGGCGTGGTACAAAAAAAGGTTGGGGAATATTAGTTTATATGGTGATAAAATTATCTAATATAAATCTGGCAACATCGCTACAATTTAAATTAACGGCGTAAGCGCTATCTTTGAATATGATATGCGACTACTATTCCATAATTTTGCTTTTGCGTGTTATCAAGTTATAGAACGATGTTCTTGTTTGGCTTACTAAAGCCGTAAATTGCAGCCTTGTAATCTGGAAGCGGTATCGTTTGGTATAATGTGATTTCGCGGATGAAACGGTTTGTTTTGTGATAAATATGTGACCGCGAGAATCACTTCTCTAAAATGCCTGGTACGAATTTAGTTGTGCCCGTTGTATTGTGGGGTAAACATGTTCCAACGCATAGTATATCATGCATTTTCCTCTCCAGAGATCATAAGAACTTGGTCACCGGCTGCTTCGATGGACAAATTTGTATTTGGTACCATATAAACTTTAATCACCAAAAATTGCGTTTTAAATTAAGCTGCACTCGTTGTGTTTCAAAATTTAATCGGTGTTTTTTAATGTTAGCGAATTGCTACAATATTTGTTAATTTCCTAGTTACAATAGTGGGTAAAAGAATCGAGTATAAACTTCGAAAAAATTTTATTCTGTGAGCTTTATTTTCTATTTAAAACCTTCACGTGTAGTTTATTCTGTACCAAAATTACTGTACTCAAACATCTCAAAAATTGCACTATAACTGTACTCGATGTGCACCACAAAATACATCTTTACCAAGTAAAAAGTAAAATAAAAGAATGCTAATTAAAGTGTAGAGAGCGATGCTACCACGGTGTACTATTGTAAAGCGGAGCTTTATACAAATTTGAAAAGAGGAATTAATAAATTATGCGGCGTATGCACCTGGAAGATCTTAAATCATCCAGAAGAAATAATAACTTCCAAAAAATTAATTTTTTCTCAAGAAAAATAAATTTTATGTTAATAAAGGAGTTGGTTTTTGGCAGCAAGAAATAAATTTTGGAAAATATATATTTTTTAAAAAAATAATGGAATGCGAATTCAACATTAGAATGGGGATTAAAGAAAGGTATCGCCATCCTAAACAATACAATAAACATAAGAAGCAGCAATAAACTACTAATGTTTATTGCTGTCAGGTGTTCGCTCGCTTATTGTGATATGCGAACGAACTACCTATAAAAGCGAGAGTTTCTTCTTTTTCGATTATTATTATTATTAGTATTTTTAAGTTCAGTATTAGTAGTTTCGGTACTTAAGTTTCGGTGTCGGGTATAATAAAGGATTATAATAAAAAAAAGATTTATTGTGTCAGTAATTAAATAAAAAAGGATTATAATAAAATTTAAAAAAGTGAGTAATCGCGTCGCAGCGCATGAATAAAAAGCGCACAACAAATAAATAATAAATAATAAATCCGGCAACAAGTGGAGCCCGATTCTAGTCACGGCATCATCGATCCCGGTAATAATAATTTTTGGGTCCAAAAAACGAAGCGGTAACACTATGCTTTTTCAAAGAACATTCATTTCCTAATCTTTCGCTTTTTCTTGACGTATTTATTAAGTATGTTTATTATATTATTCAGTAGAAGTAAAAAAAAACTTCTTAAACGAAGTAGAATATAAAATTGGCGGCTAGCGTACCGTCAGTTGTACTCGAGAACATATATGGAATGCAACCAAAACAATATTATGATTTGTATTACAACAATGTTACATTAGTGTTTTTTTTTTAGTGTGCTTTAAACAATTTCAATTAATTAAACACTATAAAAAAGTAATAAAAAAATATCAATTTGAACATGAATTTTCTTTTTAAAAATATAGTTGTTTTATATAGGTTCCAACTAATTAAACTACTGTTTTAATTTTTCTACAAAAACTCTACTATAACTATGTTCTAACAGGGCTTATAATTTAGTAAAAAGCAACTTTTAAAACTTGCTTCGTAATAGGGTAGTAAATTTTAGGCCATTATGTCAATACGGCAACATTAAAGAAACTATTTGTGACATAAGGCTAAGGCGTGTTTTTAATAGAATTATCACTTACGTTATTGGTCGCTTTTATATCATAGAAAGTGCGTTTTTTACATACGGCAAAAAAAGCGTCAGAGGATTCTTATTTAAACGCTATTACGGCAATTCAGAAAGAAATAGAAATAAGGAGAGATAATATTATAAGAAAATAAGAGTAAAAATTATTAGTTGAGCCCGAAACAGTACAAAAACTATAAGTGCTACATAAAATTTCTTTAAAGAACTTACTTAAATCACTTAGATTAAATCTAAAATATAGAAAAAAACATTTGAAAAGTAACTTCTATTATTTATAGCATAAAAAGTACCATACTTTCAAAAGAAAAAGTCAAACCGTCATTTACCCTACTCAAAGTCATTAAATTAAAATATACATAAAATGTAAATTAATGGTTTTTTACCATTTTTTAAAATTTGTATAAAACTAATGTAACTGAAACCATTTGGCTGTAAATAGCAAAAAAGCATACATTAAAAAAATTTGAATTGGAAACTGCGAATAGTTTCCTTTTAAGTAAAAATTAAAGTATCTTGCCCACTTGAGTAAAAATATTTTAGTAAAAATGTGTTACTATATTTTATTAAATTTAAGAAAAAAAATTACCTGCCGTGTATACAAGTAATTTTTTTTTACTGGAAATTAGTAATTTTTTTTCTCAGTGTACTTAAACCGTGTCAAAAAATATAACGATTTTTTTAGAAGATCAAACAAATTATTTTGGCTCGAAAGTTACCTTCTGAAATTGAAATGTAGTAATACGAAAAGGCATCCTTAAAAAATTCAGTAATTTTATAAAAAGCTAGCTGATCTCCGGGTTTTACACGGGTTTTTATAGAATGAGTAACATGAAGAATAAAAAAGTTTCGATTAAAAAGGAACCATATTTGGGTGAAATAAAAAAAAATCAAATTTAAACAATTTAACAATGTTTTTTATTAATGCCTTATAAGTAAGGTCCCAATTACCTTTTTGAAACAACTTTAAAGAATTTTTTGCGTAAATTTTGTTTGAACAATACCGGATACAATAAAAAGAGAAGCTATTCAGTTTGGCAGCACCATCTGAAAATCATGCGCAAACACACTTTTTTCACTTACTTATATATAACTAAGTTTCACTCACAGGTCATCCAGTAGAAATTTAAACATTCAACTACAAAAGTGCAGTTAACTCCAAACCAGTAAATGTTGAAACAATTAAAATTAGATGTAATGAAAGTACTCAATTTACAGGTGCTAATGCACTTTACCCAAAACGAATGCCATCAGTATACTTCAATATTTTCTCTTGTGTTTATTATCGTTTCAAAACATGCGATTTCTATATTTAAAATGCTTACAGTATAAAGCATATAAAATTACAGTTCCAATAAACAACTTCCAATAACTTCCTTTATTTTCCGTAACTAACACGCTTCTGGTAAGTTATGGTCTAAAACCTTTACAAAACCTTCATAAAAACCATTAAAAGATGGACCAGATTTGAATATAAGAGTACTTAGCATCTACCAAACATTTACTGTTAAATCCATTAATAATAGTCTATAACAATATTCCCGCAACTACAATTTCGTTAAAAGTTATTCAAGTGATCTTCCAAAACTTTCTCAGAAAAGTACACTTAACCACTTACTAGTAGTGGCTATTAAAGATCCATCAACATTTCTTCAATCTAAAACAGTACACGGTTGCAATGATCTTTATCTGGTCAAAACCCGATTTGTCAGTCAGAAGATACGTATTCAACCCTCTGATAAATATGAAAAGTAGAATTTTGCACTTAAAACTATGTTGTTAAACAGAGTACTGTTTATTGAACAGTATTCAACCCCCTGTGGAATATGAAAAGTCGAATTTTTGACTTTTAAATCGGTTATTAAACAGGGTGCTAAACTATTGTACTTTATCCGATCAAAATTCGACTTTTTAGTCAAAAATAGTCTTTTAGCCCCGTTTTCAAGTGTTCTATTAAGTCGAAAACTTTTACAGTAATTTATCTTATCA
>AGDA01006459.1:0-11074 GCA_000281935.1 Mengenilla moldrzyki | reverse complement strand
ATTTCAATTCCATCTAATTTCAATTCAACGCTTATTGCAGCGAGTCCGTTTACCTGATCTCCGCCAAACCCATTAAGAATTAATGAAGTCGGTTTCCATTGTTTTCGACATAGACAAGCTGCAGTAGATCTAATGGTGTTAACGCAACACCCTGCATCGATGTATACACTTAATTTTACACCGTTCACAAGTACATCGCATTTATAGCAAGTTTCTATAGGCTGGGAACAAATGCGTAATACTTCTTTTTCCTCATTACGTTTGAGTCTACAGTCTTCAGCTACATGTCCAAATTTCTTGCATTTATGACACAGTTTTTTGGGCTTAGTACACTTATTCGCATAATGCCTTTTTTTGCAATCAAAGCAATTAATGTTCTTATTAGTCACTTCACCTTTTAAATGCGTTTTTATCATTGGCTTTGGGATACTGATTGTTGTAGTTTCATCCAGGGTAGCCAAATACTTCTCAAACAGTTCTTCAGGGGTTTCATATCTGCCTGCACGAGCAGCATTTCGATGCATTTCGTTTGTAAGCCCCCCGATTATTAAAGATACTGCATTCCGACCGTTTATTCCTAAACGTCGTAATAAAGCCGTTTTCTCATAAAAATATTGAGTAATTGGTTCATTAGAAGTCTTTTTTCAGACTAACATTTTCCGGTTCAATTTATCAAAATCCATGACGTCAGGAAAAGAATTTAAAACCTTCTTTTTCCATTCATCCCATGAAAAATTCATTTCCTGTAATGTTGAAAACCACTCTTTTGCAATACCCGAAAACTTACTCTGCATCAAAAATATTTTAGTAGCCTCAGCCCAATGATGCAAGGCACCTAATTGATCTATTTGAGCCAACCAGCGTTCTGCTCAATGGCCTTCATATGCTGGATCAAATTCGCTAACTACAGACATACCAGTATGATAGAAACTTCTCGGTGTTGCTGATCTTCGCTCACTCATTAAGACATCCACCAAAGCCTTTAATTCGTTGACTTTTTCTTTTAAAGCCTTTTTGCTAGATTCGGAGTGATTACGACTCCGTAATTTCGACCGATGCCTTGGCCGGAACCGAGCTGGTCCCACTCCTGATATTTGTTAAAGAAATTTAAAACAATAGTTTCGGTATCTAAACATTGAATGCCCTTTTATTACAAAAAATTCATTTACATATGTGTTCTCACAACGATATTTGATCGTCATGAAAAACTATATTTCCGTAGCCCATAATTTCTTAATTGGCTACGAATAATTATAAAATAAAATATTGTAATGTGTTAACAATATTGTTAAAATAACTAAATTCTTTATTATAAATAAATGAATTTTAGCCTTGTCACGTTTTTTACAATCTTTTTTTCTTAGTGTATATAGCGTTTAATTTATACGTACTTGTATGTATATATAGTCACTTCGTTTGAATTTTCATCAATTTCTTCCAAGTATATTTTTCTACTTTACAATTGAAGTTTATAACAATTGAATCTTAAAAGAAACTATATCTATATTTACACATATACATATACTCATAATACTCAAATTCTGAATTATATTTATATACTTGTCTATTTTAGTTTAAAATGTTTATTTTCAGTGCCCATTAAAAAAAATTAGAATACTTTTTATCAAAATAATAAAAAATGTGTAAAGAAAAAAAATTGTAAAAAGAAATACAAAGTGTTGCGTCGACGTGTAACAAATATTATATTGAGTTACGTTTGATTGCTTTTTATTCGTTTAACCACTTATCAAAAAACGTTGAATATAATTAAATTTTACAGCTATTTTTAAGCTGAAAAATGTAATAAAATTAAAGATAGTACTAACTAAAAACTGCAAAAGCGAATATGAAATTTGTACTTTTATTTTCAATTACGCTTTAATCAGATCAAAAGACTTTTATTAAATCAACATGATTTTAATAAAAAAACCTTTTCGCATATAATGACTTGAAGTTTAAAAAAACGATTTCATTTTAAAAGAAATCAATTATAAATGCATTAAAGTTCGCATAAATGCAAAAAGCTCTTTGAAGTTTTCTCTTCTTTTAATCTTCATGCGTACATATATATGTCGAACTTTAAAAAAAAACAAATCATTTCAAGAGGAGATTTCTAAAATATTTTAAAAAATAACACTAATTAGAGTTTTTTTACGTTATTTTCTTTATTAAAATAATAAATAAGATTATATAATTAATTAACACAAGAGCCTTTTACAAAGAAAATTAATGTGCAACAAAATTAAACGAATTTTCGATATAATACGTAAAAATCAATTAAAAAAGTCCATAAATTTTTCCTTAAAAAGTATTCGAAAAATTCAATATTTTCCTAAGTTTTTTTTTGGAAAATTTATTTTATATACATAAAAAAACGTTCATAAAAATTATCATTCGAGTGGAAAAATCACTGAGATCGTAATTCATTGTTGTAGCAGCATTAAATGCTTTTATGAAATTTTAAACATATATTGGATACAAAAGAGATATACACATAGTAATTTTTTTAATTACAAGCTCTTTTTTTAAAGTAATAGTAGTAATATTGAATATGTATTAAATTAAAGTGTAAAAATTTTACTAATTTTAATTTTAAAATTTTTACTTAAAAAGATTATTTATAAATAACGAATGAAGAGTTCATATTTAATATTCAGTGCTTGAAGTTATTACATGTGCTCTATTCTATTAGGAAATAAGTAACAATAGAAACAGAATAATAATTTTTATTGAAAAAGACCAATTCATTTATTAAATTTTATAAAATAAATTGTATTTAAAATTGTGACATTACATATTCACTGAACCGAAAACAGGTATTGATTTTGATGTATACAGTTTTATTTTCATCCCTTATCAAAATACGTGATAGAAAAAAAATATATTTATAAGGGATCATTGAAAAAATCTTCCCAATTTGCGTTTTGCTATAAAAATTTATCATTACACATACATAAAGAAATTATTGAGTTAGTATTAATTTAATTTTTTTTCTTTATTTCGATTACAGCTTCATCAATTTTCGTAAATAATAATTATAATTCATTACCGACTGCTAACGGATACTTATTTCCGTCATTAACAAGTGCGAATTTTCCGTATCAAATTTATGGGTCGCAAAATTTACACGTTGAACAAGGTATGTTATGCTCCCTTTCATACTGCTTTATTGCAAAATGTGCAATTTTATCAATTGACATTTTAAAATTCAACAAACATTTTTTATATCAGTTTCAAAAAGACGTTGAACAACATATATAAAAAAAGATGAAAAGAACGGCAAACGGCAAGGAAAAACCACTTTTAAAATCTTTGTTGAAATTAAATACCGCGCTTTTTAATGTGCATCGAATTGAAAAAGCTCATACTGTCGCAAAGAAAGTTAAAATTTTTTTCCACTTTTTAACAGAATATGTACTTTTTTAGCAATTTATCGAGAAAGAATTTGGTGTTCAATTTTATAGATCTGTTTACTCAACAATTATATGATTAAAGAAAAGTAATTACTTTCGTATTACGTATATGTATATATAAGAAAATTTAACACTTTATTATAGATTTAAGTGAACTAAAAAACACAAATTATGTCACTGCCAATGTTGTAACAGATACCCTAAATTTGTATCTAAGTACAGATACAAATAAACTGTGTCAAAAAATATAGAGATACTTAAAGTAAAATTTATCTAAATACAGGTACAGATAATTTTATCTAGATAAAAGTGCTTAAAATAGATATTGTAAAAAAATCAAACGTATTCTTATGACTTATTATACACTGAGAGAAAACTGTAGTTATAATAGATAAAAATTTTGTCATTTTAGTAAAACGTTTTGCTATATTTTGGATATGCAAAAATTTTATTCCAATTTAGAAAAATCTTTATAGTAATTATAATTTTTTTTCTAATTTTCTACAAAAATTTTGCTCTAATAGCACATTAAATTCACTTTCTTCTATTTCACTAAAGATTTTTCTCACTGTAGGTATTATTAGCCATTTCGACTTTGATGTTTATACGTTTAAACATGTTTTTTACATCACAAAATTTCGAATTTATTAACTATACTTCATGAAGATGGAAAAACAATATAAAAATCAAACCACTAAACCCTAAATTTTTATCAATTTCGTATAAAATATTTTTTAATTTTAAATTTATCGTTTTTTTCTAATTTCTTGAATCGAATTGGTTGCTTTCTATTCAAATATGTGTAAATTAACTGTTGGTTTTGTATATCTTGATATTTTATTTTTGAGCACAACAACATATTTTGTAATGAACTCATTCTCACTTTTTAATGATAAGATAAGAAATCTTCGCCGATAGTAATCAATAACAAGATTGAAGTTAATATAACATTTTCTAAAAAACATAAAAGCTAATTTCCACAAATTAAAATATTAAATAAAAAACAATTATATTAGTATTTTCGATGTAAACGTTATAAAAAAATTTAATTCTCAAACATATTTGTTTTTTTGAAAAAAATGCGAATTGAGAAATTTAAAACTACTATCTGTAATAGCTATACTTGAAACCCCATTACAAAAAACATTAAAAATACTTGATACAAATAAAAAATAATTTAAATTCTTAAAAACACCTTTTTAAATCAATGATTTTATTAAAAAAAACTCCTAACAAATTTTTATTTTTGAAATGACTAAATTTTGCAAAAAGTGCCTTTTGTATCTGTGAGATACTTTGATATAAAGTACAGATACAGACCTGTGTTCAATAACATATTTATTAATTTAACGGTTTTTTTTTTAAATTTTTGTTGTTTCAGTAACAAAAAAGGACAAATTTAAAATAAAATATTACAAATTGCATTCCAAAATTAAAAAAATTTTAAAAGATTATAAGAAAAATTACGGAATAAATATTTATTGTACTTCCATAAAGTGATCAAATCGAGTTTTATGTTTCATATTCAATGATTTTATAACAAATACTTATTATTTATAATTGGCGTTATTGGTTAACTTTTCACAATAAATGCTGCAAAATTTGTAATTCTCTTTAATTCTTTATATGACCTTTATTTTAACATATATGATAATTATAGTATGTTTTAAATCTATACCAACAAAGTATTCTAATAGTAGCACATTTATATAGATAATAACGCATGTTTACGTCTAACACAGCTCATCATAAGCCATGCATCGACCTCTAAAATTATTTCGAAGGCACCATCGACCTCCACAAAACTAATTTTTTTGCTAATTAAAATAAAGCTTTATTAGATACTGTATTTGTATATTTATTTTATGATTTAAAACAATTATTAAAGTAATAGTACATTGTATAGTGTGAGCTACAAATCACTAAAAAGTTTTCGAGCTATTTATTTGGGCCATCTGTGGCCCAAATTCTTTCAAACTTACTACACAGAAAAAACAATATCTTAAAAGTAGCAATAAAAAGTTTATTTTAGAATTTAAGGAAAATTCTATTAAATTTGACTAAAATCTGTTAAATTATCGTTATTTTAATTTTTTTTTAATTTTAATAAAAAATATTTGTTAACGTTGTTTTCAAGAGATTATTTTTCCCAGTTAAAGAGTTGTCTTTACATCAAGACATATTGTCTGAGCCTAAATTTTTATTTAATAATTTCGATTAGAAATCTTATTAAAATATCAATTTTGAGTGCTAATGAAACAGTTAGGAAGTACTTAACAAAAAATGTCGAAAATCAGTGCAAAAAGCGTCAACAGAGTTTAGTAAGTACTACTATTCGAATTTTAACGCCCAATACTTAATATTTCAAAAACGGCTTTAAAATTGTACTACAGATGAGAAAAATACATTTGAAAATTTTATCAACTTAATTCATAAATATGTTTTATTTGTCTGGAAAATTGTCTATAATTATGTATTCAAATTCTGTAGTTTCGAACAGATATGTTGTTGCACTCTAAACTTGTTAATGAAAAACTTTGTGTGTGATTTGAAACTCAAACTGTATAACAATAGTTTTATGACAAAAATTAATTAATGTGAAATTTAAATACCTTAATATTTATAAAATAATAAGTAATTATAAATAAGAACTGTTTTTTCATCTCTCCTTATTGGACCTCCTGACTTAGGTCGGACTCCGCTTTTGCTAAATAGTCTTATGTATATCTATATAGACCACTGTTTTTAATTAATAACGTCCAAAGTATAGCTTTACAGGATTGTATTAAAGACAACTGTTTTATAGAACTCTGATTCATTTCAAAAGGGAAAAAAAATCTACATATTTTATAATACTTATGAATCTTATATTTTTTAACTTTTGAATAAAATGTTTAATTTTTTATCCCTTGTGTTTAAAATATTCAGAAATTTTGTCTGTTTATATATCAATTTTTTTTATAAAATAAAACAGTGCAATCATTCCAACAACGCTCTGTTATACTTTTATAATATTATTGCAATAAAAGTAAAGTGCATCAAATAAACATACTACTACAATACCACGCTAACAAAGTTGTTAGGTACGTGGAACATTTTTTACATAATCTATCTTTATTTAAATAATGTTATTAATATTGTTGTGATGTAATTAGCCAAGTGACTCACTTTATTAGAAAGGTATTAAATTTCATTTGACAATAATCAAAAATATTAGAATATTTTTTTAATTTGGTTGAAAATATTACAAACTCTGATCAAATTTAATTTATTTGAGCTTTCAATGAAAATATTTTAACTTTTCACCAATACTGACATTAAATTAAAAGTATTTAATTTTAATAAATTCAGTAATAACAAATCAAATTATTTGCCAATAAATTTGTAAATTTTCATCTACATAAAACAGATTTTTAGAAACCTTCGGCGTAAAATTTATATTAATTACTTTTACTTTAAAAAATTGCACATTTTTTTTTACAAATTTTAAAAAATTGGTTCATTGGGAAATTAAATCGATTAAATTTTTAAGCAAAAAATTTCACAACTTTGTAAACATATTATTTTATAACATTAGATACATTAATTTAACACATTTGAAATAATGTTTATATGTTTAAAATATTTTTACACTGAATTTCTTAGAGTTTTTAATAGAAAATTACTTTTTTTATTTTATATATAAAATTAAACATATTTATAAAAAATTAAAGTATTTAATAATTTTTACAACTTTTACAGTTTAATATTAGAAAATTTTAATTTTAATTTTAAAAAACATTTTAAAATTTATGATTGCTAAAATTTAATATTTTGTAAGCGAAATGTTTACTGTAAAATAAAAAATTGATGTTATTTAAAAATGATATAAACAATTGAAATATTAGTATATAGTTATTATATGTGTTTAAATATGTGAATGTTAGTAATTCTAAATTGTTTTCGAATCAATTTTCAATTAACAATTGAAAAGACAAAAATGTGATTTTAGATCTTTTATATGTATTGATTCAGTAATGGTAGCTATATTCAATGAAATGAATAATTGTTTGATGAAACTAAAAAAATGCATTCATTTGCTAAAACAAATTGATGTAAAATTAATTAATATCATTTGAGAATTGCTAACAATACTGACTGATCTAATGCGTTTTTAAAATGTTAATTTCTTTAAGTCATATTTATGTTATAAAGTTACGTAAAGATATAAAATATTTTTGAAATTATTTTATTGAAAAAATTACTTTGAGATTTATTTTAACAAAAATATTCTCATTGTTGTTAAAATTTCATTATTTAGTTATCATGTTATTTACGAAATTTTTTAAAAACCTTGTGTAATAAAAATGTAAAATTTCCAAAGTATAAGTTGTTTTATCATACATAAGAAAAAACATGCATGGTGTTAAAATTTATACACCGTACAATTAAATTTTTTACAAAATTGCTTTTATGTTAATTTTAACTACTCAAATTTTAACTGTAAAAAATAAATTAGTTATATCGAGTAATTCTAGTGTAAAAAAAATTACGTTTTTTAAAAAACAATTGTAGAAATTAGATTCTTAACCACAAATTTTAGTCATAAATTCAAAAAAATTTGTATAAAAAGTCGCTAAACCTTGAACTTAAACAATTAAAACCACAACTTTTTTTGGATAAAATTTATCTAAATTTTTTCGATATCTTGGGTGTTTTTCGCAGACTGAAAAATTTTAACATATCTCATTCGTATAAAAATGCCAAATTTAATTTTTTGTACAAATTTTAAGCACATTTTTCAAATTTCTTCTTCTCTCCTTTAAAACATAGTCGACTCTTTTTATTTTTTTGTTTTTCAAATGATTATCGTCTAAAGTCTAGACGATGGATTTGAATCAATAATTGTGGCATCATTAATAACGTCATTCATGGACGTAGTGTACATGGTCTGCTCATCGAATACAAAAAGTTGTTGCCGACATAAAAGTTGTTTCTGACAAAAAGCGCGTGCTTTTAAAATTTTGTTAAGTGGGAGAGAGAAAACAGTTACATATGCACGCTTGGAAAATTATAACACATCTTGGCGACAACTTTTTGTGTTCGATGAGCGGTCCGTGTATACTACGTCCATGACGTCATCATTAAAAACGTCACCATTAATAACGTCATCATTAATTAAATCACTTGATTCACAAACGTTTTCTACCAAAGATTACCCAGATCGGCAACACGCCATGTAAAATTACATATCATTTACATAGCCGCTACTTGTCGCTGTTATCGGTATTCTTTCCAAAAAATAGCATCACATTAATTTGGCTCTTCGTAAATTGTTTCACCTATACATGTATCTTTTCAATGGTTAAAAAACATTGCATGTCGCTTTATAAAGAAAGACTGCCGCTTTTAATCGTATTAATACTATCATAAAATGTTGGGGAATTCAGTTTAGTTTTTTTTGTTGCCGATTTTGGTAATCTGTGATCGTAACTAAATCGGTCTGAAAATCTTTAAATGTATGTTATATAAACAAATACCTTATAGATAATTTGAGTTCTACTTTAGATTCAAAATGTTTTAGGAGAAAGTATAAATTTTGTTAATATTTTAGTTTTCTGAAATCTAAAGTTGTAATGATTGTTTTTTTTTTAAAATTTTGTTAAAACCTTATATCTTTGATTTCTAATTAATAATATTATTATTATATTACGATTTCTATAATCGGATTTTTATTTAAATATTTTAATAATATTCTAATTACTTTTTATTTACTTATTTAAACTGTTATTTCAATAAGACAAAAATCTGGTTTTAAATAAGAAATAGAAAATTATAAAACTAGAGTATTATTTTTCAAAAATACATAAAATTGAACTATACTAGAAAAAAATATAAAATTTTTTAAAAATATATTAACTTTTTCACACATATATGTGTACATTCTGTGTGTGTGTTTTATTATTATTATTTTACGGTATGTGTGAAAAGAACGGAATCCTTCAATCTAATTTTATACTGTAGTATACGGTCGATTTATCTTAAAGTCCTTAAATATATTGGATAAAAAAATAAATAGAGAAATACACGTGAATTTTGTTGAACTGTGCGCTTAAAATGACAACAGTTTATCCTCAATATGTGTGTTTCCCTATCAAAAAGACAGGACAAAAAGGAGCACGGCACGAAAACGATAATTTTTATTATAAAAAAATTCCGTTTTGTGAAAAGATTTTTTTATTTATAAAAGCAATTTCATATTTATTGATAGCTTGTTATCACTTGAATGTATGAAATGAAAGTGTGAACGCGTAAATCCTTTTTATAATCATATAAGAATATAAAAATAATACGAGATTACTAAAAATTGGATATCGAATTTTGTGCACTGTTTATCTTTGTTTTTTTTACGCAAATAAAACAAAAACATAGTAAAAAAAGTAAACAAATAAATAAAGAGATTTTGTTTTCCTTATCATGTCTCTAGTACGGTACTTCTTATTGTGTATGTGTGTATTTTTTATTTTAGGAGCTTTTTTTTAAACTGATCAAATTTAAAAATTCATTCTTCGGAATCGTTCACACTTATACTTTTATTTATAGTCATATATTGATTTCTATAAAGTTTTACAAAGTATTATTTTAAATTATGTATTGAATTGTTCAAATTGGTCGTGGATTAATATCAAATCAAACAATTTTAATGATAAATAAACAAAAATGCGCTCTACCCCTTTTACGTAAAATTTATGTGAAATTGTTCGCTTTTCAACTAAAGTTTACAATATTTTGGAAACTCCACCCGGAAAAACGCCTTTATGTTTTCCAGCTTTTCACCAAAATTTCCAATAAAATTTCTTCATTTTATAGAGAAAAATTAAATGATTCTTTTTTTTTAAAAAAAAAGTAATGTTTGCTAATAAGATTTTTTTTATTTTAGTTACTTAGCACAATAAATAATAAAATCAGAGTAATTTTTAAAAGAAGGAATTAATTTCAAAACTTAATAAAAAAACAAGCATGTAATATATTGAAATGTATAAAATATATGTTCTTAGAAAATTTAATCTATTTTTTTAAAAGTCATTTATCAGTCGATTTTAAAATAGGGGGATTATGCTCAAATAACATTCAATTTTATTACACGTTCCTTTGAAATTCTACACAGAAAACAGATGAAAAAATTTACTACAAGAACCAAGTATTATACCATTTAATTACGATTTGATTACACACAATTGCTATGTTTCAATTAGGAACACTTTACCCTTTGTTCGTTTAATTATTGCATTGAGACAATAAAAATGTAAACATTTATATACAAGATTTTCAATTGTATCATCCGTCTTAGCAATACAAAAAGAAGAATATATTAAAGAAATTACTTCAATAAAATTTCAGAGTTTGTTAGCAAAGTTTTTCGCACACCGCACGATTATATGCGATTTGTAAGCGTTTGGAGCCATATGGTTTAGATGAGACTTAGTTTTCCTTATTTAATCTCATATTCCTAATGACTTCGACATATCGTGCAGCATATTCTTTCCTGGTTTTTTTCTCAATTCATCATCTTTACACATTTTAAATGGAATAGGGCTTTTTTCAAACCGTTTAAAATAACTTGTCAACTGCGAAAAGTGAAATTGACTTTTGCATGCGTTCCTTGAAAGATTTCTATTTTA
>AGDA01006366.1:0-10538 GCA_000281935.1 Mengenilla moldrzyki | reverse complement strand
GAAGTATCTATTAATACTTAAATAAATATCAGGATAATAATAAAGAGGGGTAACGAAAAAGACATTCTATAGTTATCGGGTTGATAACTATAGGATATTTAAATGAATATTTAACTTTTTTTTTAAATATCAGGCTAATATTAACCTGATATTGTTTGGTACGCAGGGTAATTAATCAATCAAATTAATGAAATTAAAAAAGGCAATTAATAAATTAACCGTTAATGAACCTAATCAGATCACAATCATTTCATGAACTGTGAAAGTAATCTTTCTCCATCTTTTCATCAATATTCACAACACAGTTTACCAAGTAACCCAATACAGCCTATGGTTACGTACTTTTCAGTGAACAATAAAAATATAGTTTTGAATCAAGCCCACCAAAATAAATCGACCTATTTATTATTATTATCGCATATAAATAAATGCCTTAGGCAAACTGGTAAGTTGTTATAACGTGTATACAAAGACTTATGAAACATCTTAAATTATTTATACTTTTTTTAAATTTATGTTATTTCTGCTTGACCTCAAAATAACCTAAACAATTTTAAATTTGAGAATGTTTTGTTTATCTTAAGGTTACAACTTAAAAAGTGATTGGTCATTCTCAGTGCTGTAATGCATCTAGATATTGTATTTAGATACAAAAATACGTATCTGTATCTGTATTTAGATTCTTTGATATTTTTTGTATCTTGTAGCTGTATCTTAAGCAGAAGTATCTTTAATTTGTATCTGTAAGATACTTTTTTCAAAAATAAAATTCAATTTTTTCAATAAAAAATATTTATTAGGATTTTTTTTTCAAGAAAATCACTGATTTAAAAACGCAGTTTTAACAAAATATTTTATTTTTTGATTATTGTCAAATATTTTTGATATTTGGTTTTCAAACATAACTGTTGCAAAAATAGTTGAAATTTTCAAATCCGATTTTTTTCAAGAAAGCGTTTTATTTCTGATAAAAATGTTTGTGACTTGAAAATTGTGTTTAATTTTTACATTGAAATTATTATTGCAATGTTTTTTACTTGGTATTCTAATTTTTGAAGATTGGAAAGTAATGGCAATTTTAAAACTTTTGAAACAGCATATTCGTAAATACCGACTAATGTATGTTAATTTTAGAATCTAATTTCATTTTAAAAAAATTCGGTTTCATATTTTAAAATTAACTTATTTAATCCAATTTTTTGTTTGAATTTTTATAAATTGCTTTGATTGTAAACTCAATTACTTTTTTTTCGTCTAATAATGTTTCTAAGAAGTTTGCTGAGTTAGTTTGATGGGTTAAGACAAGTTATAGAAAAATAATTTTAAGAAATATTTCACCTAAATAATAAATGTCAATAACACTAGGAAAATAATGTGCAATTTTTTTGATTAAAAATCTTTTTTACATTTTCAGTTTTTAGATAAAATTGTTTTATGTTCTTCAGAAAATGAGAATGGGAATAAACTAAATGCAAAATATATGTAGTGTGTAAAAATAAATTACCTAGATGTATATATTTTTGAAGAGAAAGCGCCTAATTTGATTTGAAAAGTTACAAAATAAACCGAAAAAAAAACAATGAACTGAAAATAGAAAACTTTTTATACAAATTGATAAAAATGAGAGATTTAATAATTTGAATTTGGATCAATTTTTTGGTCCCCATAAAGAACAGTTAATAAATTTATAGTTTAATGGTACAAAAAACACGTTTAAATTTACAAACGTCAAATTCTTATGAAATAATGATAAATAATAAGTTTAATTTTTACTGTATCTATTTTAGATACTTGTATCTAGATACATATATATGTATTTATTTTAAATAAATATTTTAAGTATCTTTTAAGGTGTCTCTATACTTTTTGACAGCGTGTATCCGTATCTGTATCTAGATACAAATTTAAAGTATCTGTTACAAAACTAGTCACTACTTTATACAAATGACGAATATACTTGTCAGTAGCAGCTAACTGGTCAAAAGATTAAATTTTTAAAAAACTGTATAAAATTATTTTGTATTTATAAAATTGATAGTCAATTGATAGTAAATTTTTAGTTTTTTTACATGTCTAGTTTCATTTTACAAATAATTAAAAAATCGATTTGATATTGCTGAATTTATATTTTAACTCTCTGTAATAAATGTATCAAAGATTGTCTATTTTTGGAATATTTTTTCTAATTAAATAATGTTTTAAAAAACTCGATCGTATACATAGTCATAATTATTGAGTGTCACTTAGAGGTTAACTGTACTCTTTTTTAATATGTTTTGCAATAGTGCTAAGTTGCATGTTATTGGTACCTTCATAAATAGCACCAATCTTAGCATCTCTGTAAAATTTCTCTTGTGGAAAATCTTTTGTAAAGCCAACACCACCCATCCAATTGACACACATTGACGTTGCTCTTTGTGCCACTTCGGCTGCGATGTATTTTGCCATCGCTGCTTGTTTTGCAACATTCTCATAACCGTTTTCTAGCAGTCTAGCCGCGTTATACGTCATTAGACGAGCTGCTTCAATCTCAGAGGCTACTTCGGCTATTTGATAATGCAATCCTTGGAAATCAAAGATTGCCGAATCGAATTGCTTACGTTGCAAAGTGTAAGGTATTGTGGCATCGAAGGCACCTTGGGCAATTCCGATCATTTGAGCTGCAATGCCAATACGGCCTTCGTTCAAAAACTTCGCTGCGTATTTATAGCCATGGCCAAGTTCACCCAAAATTTGTGACTGATGAACGCGCACGTTGTCCAAATGCACCATACAGGTCCCTGAGGCTCGAATACCCAATTTATCTTCTTTCTTACCAACAGTAAAACCTTCCGTATCTCGTTCAATAATGAAACACGTAATACCACGATATTTCTGTAAACAGTAAATTAGTAAAAACACTATGAACAAACTCAAATACTTTTTCCGGGTCAATATTGGCAAAAACTAAAAATACATTTGCTATATCAGAATTAGATATCCACATTTTTGTTCCGTTCAAAATGTAATGATCGTCATCCTTTTTTGCAATCGTTTTAAGTGAAAATGCATCAGATCCTGATTGCGGCTCAGATAAACAGAAACTGCCCGCCTATTATTGTAAGAAAATTATCGTGTACAATTCGATTTCACTTCTCATTTTTACCAAATTTAACACGTAAATTGAGAACAAAATGTACCAAATTTAAAAGAATAAAGACATTAGTTACAATTTTAACTCATCCTTGGGTTATATGGTGAGATTAAGACTACTAATATATATTTAAAATCAGTGAACTGTTTGATATGAAATATTTAAAAATGATTGCGTTTATGAGTTGAGGTATCGTACGTAATGAATATTTTTGATCATAGTTTTTTAACATATTTCATATTTAAGGAAATTTTAGTATATTTCGATTAGTTTAAAGTATTTAAAGTAATCTCGTACTTGAGCTATTTAATAAAAGTATCGTACATTAGCAGAATATTGGTCACTTCAGAATTAACTTTAACAGAATTTACTACAAGTAAAATGTATTGTTTTATTTATAGAATTGTTTACATTTATTAGTAAAAAAATACAATTCTTTTCGTGACAGAAAAGACGCTTAGTATGGGTGATTGAATTTGTGGTACTAAAATAAATCTATAGTTTTAAATGTGTCTGTCATTCAATGAAATTGTTCAATTATAAACTATTATGTGGATTGCGTGATAACTTTATTTAATTAATTGTGGAAAATGTTCTCGTTCACTGCTATGTTATCAAGAACAAAGTAATGTCGTAATAACAATGATTGCAAAAACATATGAAATGAAGGAAAATATTTTCATCCAAGATTTCTTCAAAGTATTTTTGAAGATCGATCTTGAAGTCATATTTAGTGTTTTTATCATTTGGACCTTTAGAAGTACATTAGTTTTTATCGTTTTAACCTTTAAAACTGTGTCCACATTTTGTTTACAATTTTAAGAAAAATTATAAAATTGAACGTACGAATTTCGTAGAAAGCATAGGCAAATATTGATCCTTTTGCTGTTCGGTACCTAGCTTTTTGATAAAATTAATTACAAGAGTATTATGAATGTCAACAAATGCAGCTACTGCTGCATCAATTTTCGATAGTTCTTCAATGATTAACATCGAAGTCATAAAATTACAATTGGAACCGCCATATTTTGAATCTACTTCAATGCCCATTAACTAAAATAAAATAAATTTGTTTCAACTAAACTCAAACCGCAAGTATTGTCACTTACTCCATTATCAAATAACAATTTTACTATTTTATTATCCAGAGTACTGGTCTCGTCCATTTTCTTAACATAAGGTGCAATTTGTTCCCGTGCTAATTTTGCAACTAAACAACAATATGTGTTTTTAGTACAATATTAGTTGATTAAAATATTAACCTGTTTCTTTCATCATTATTTCATCTTCCGCTAAACAAGTTAGTGGTAAATGAGTCTGAGTTGTCGATTGGTAACAAACAGTGGTTCTTGAAAAACATTTTTTTGACTATGGACGTTTTGCACATTAAAAATTATTTTCATAATAATTGAAAAATTATACATACAAAATTTAAAAGGTAATTAGTTTTGAAAATTTTCGGTACTTGATTCATTTTGTGACTGAAAACAAATAACGAGTATTTAATTACTGAACTTCACTAAATTATTACCCACTACTTTCTTTGAGTAATTCACATTTTATTTCTATAAGAAGCAGTATTACAAAAGAATTTATCTCATTTTTTAAATTTTAGTTTCAATTGACGTCTTAATAATTACTAATAAGTAGCAAATATTATTGTTTTATAATATTTAAACCAGGGAATTGGAGCCGAACAATTTTTGCTTCCAACTCCGGACTCTGGCTCTTTAAAAAAACATTTTTTGCTCCATCTCCTTACCAATTTTTGGCTCCGGCTCTTGACTCCTAGCTTCTTTTATATATATATTTATGTTTTAACCACAATTTTTTATTCTTGATTTGTTAAGAGCTTTGAATCCGGTATTCAACTATATGCTTGTTGTTTAACATTAAAAAAATATAAAAATGTCAAACTAATAGTTTTTATTCATTATTAAAAATAAAATATCATTTATAAAATCGTCTTTTAAAGACGCCTTTGAATAACTAAGCATAAATTTTAAGACTTTAAGCAGTTTACAAGTATTTAGACATTGATAACAACGAAAGAGTTTAGCATATATTTTTATATTCTTCAGGATATTTATTAATAATTTAGTTATTATTCTGTGATATAAACCAAAAATAATTGTGTTCTGAAATTGAAATTTGAATTTAAAAATCTGTCTGTGCTATATTAGATCATTTATGAATTTATAAATTCATAAATATTAATATCATATATATAGAAATATATTATCACTAAGAAAACGAATAATAAAAAATGTAATTTGGAAGAAAACTAAACAACATTTTAAAATTCTAATTGAAAATGACGTGCCGAGTCGCACAAAAGCATTGAAATATTAAATACGATGCTCGAATTGATGATATTTTAATGTTAAACGATTTTTTACGCAATTACTCTTGTACCAAAACATATTTATAAAAGGTATTTTTTTAACGACGTTGTAAATATGTTATTCCATATGCTACTTGTAATGTTCTGAAGCATATTTATCTCCTAATTGCGAAACACTTTTACAATGATTTCGTATTCATTGGTGAAACAGTCCTTAAAGTTAACAATATTCAGCTTTAAATAATCGTTTTCCCCGTATTCAGAATTACGTTTTGAAAAACTTTGAATGGGAATGTGTTAAAAACATATGTAAATATAAACTAATAAAATAAAAACAGTTTTTTATATTGCACCGGCCGGTTGATCATAATTAATTAACTGTTAATAAACCAATAAATAACAATTTGTTATTAACAAATATGTATTAGCTATTAAATGGTTAATTGTAACTTTTTTAACATTTTATTAGATTTTTATTAAAATTTAGAATCTGAAAGCATAGAAACATTCTTAGAGGTATACTATAAAATATATTAGTATGAAGAATAGTAAACATATTTTAAGAGGAATCGTTATAAAAACAATAATACAGCATAAGAATAACATCAAAGTTATGTTGAGAAATAATGACGAAAAAGTTTTAAAAATTATATCAAAACATGTTAAGAAATAATGTTAAAAATTTTCTAAAACAATATAAAAACATATTTATATAACATAAAATAGCAAGAAACGTGTTAAGAAATTTAAAGAAAAATTTTAGAAAATTCTTTCAAAACACATTGCTACAAAACTTTTGTCTAACATTAACGTGTTTACAAATGTGTTGTGGAACACAGGGTAATTTTTGGTTCCAGCTCCTTAGCAACTAATTTTTGGCTCCGGCTAGCTCCTAAATTCCCAGCTTCAGTTCCAGTGCCCTGATTTCAACACAAGAAGTTGTTTATACTATAATTTGAACATCTAGAATTTATTTATACTAAAATTTAAATATAAAAAATTATAGCATATTTAAAAAGTAAGTAAGAAAGAATTTTTTAAGAATTTTATGAAACTGATGTTAAAAGGTAAAAAAAAAATTATATTGAACGCCATTTGACGTATTAAAAAGAAGCCGTAATGGAAATTTGGGGTTGATGGTGTAGCAAGAGGGAAATTCCATGTATAGAAATATTAATTTTTAATAAAAAAATTGCTTAGTGAACATGAAAATCTACCCTTGAATTCTTGCGCTTTGCGGTATCGAAGTACCGCATTATACGTATCTAATCATGGATTGGATTTTAAACGCCCCTTCGTTATTGACGCTAAATTTCACCAAAACATTTAATATTTTCAGAGCGTTTTTTTAAATTGTTCCTTAATAAAAAATAACAATTTCTAAATTTAATAGAATTAAATCTATTATTTTCCGCAAAAGACTTCTTTCGCAATAAACTTTTCTTATTGAGCACAAGCTCGTTCGCTACATAGAGCTTTTTTGTGAGACATTTAATAAAAAAAGCTCATCGCTTCAGTGGGGATAACAATAATGTATACAAGATAATTTGCTTCATGATCACTTTGATTATATCAGATTAAGTGTGCAGCAAGTGTTTTAATTACTGTGCAAATTTTCCAACGGGAAATGTTTCACAATTCTTACCATCATCAAATCGGCAATAGTTCGATTAATGAGAAATACTCTACGTTGAATAAAAATTTGGTACCCGGAACAAAATCGTTTACGATTGAATCAATTTTAGGTATTCGGCAATCAAATCGACCGGATACATCATTTTTTAATTTTTATGAAAAAAATGATCAGATTTACGATTATTCAAGTTCAGTTTTTTACGATTTTGCCTCGTCGAATTTACAAGTCCAAAAGACAGGTAATTTAAGTCTAGCGAAAATATGCTTATTTTACAATAGCGAATAACAAATGGTAACTTGAAACGCAATTTTTCTCTTTGAAGCGTTAAGAAATAATCAAAAAGTGCAGGAAATTAATGAAAAGAAAGGCTTAACAATGGTACCGAATTGCCTATCGTCTGGCTCGAAACATAAGCGAGTTCGGACAATTTTTACACCTGAACAACTAGAGAGACTGGAAGCGGAATTCGAACGGCAGCAATATATGGTTGGTCCAGAGCGACTATATTTAGCGCACACGTTGCACCTTACCGAGGCTCAAGTTAAAGTTTGGTTTCAAAATCGACGAATTAAATGGCGGAAACATCATCTAGAGCTAACGCAGCAACGTTTAGCGTACTTAAAACAACAAGCTTTCCATAAAGACTCCTATCAAAACAGCGAGAGCTCAAACTGTACGTAAAATCCAACAATGTTCCTCCAAAGTATTTAGCTTTTGATTTATACTTGTAAAATTGTTAAATTAAAAAAAAAAATTGTGAATTCCATTTTTTACGAATTATTCTTTTAATCAAATAAAAAAAAATGCAAAAAAATCATTTACAGTCTTCTATAAAATAAATATTCATTATTAACATCAAAGAAACACTTGAAAGTCTAAAGCAATTTTTCGAAATTAAAAAAAATTTAATGAAATTTTTATAAATGGCATTTTTTATGTTTTTTGATAAGAGGATAACGCGTAATGAAACGGGTCGACACGTGTATAAGTGAATAACAAGGGAACATTTTATAGAAATTTGCAACGAATTTGTATAAAAAAGTTTTCATTATGAACAAAACATGTTTATATATAAATTGCAGTAAATTCATTAAAGTTCGTAATTTGCTATAGAGAAAATTAGCGAGAATGGATGCCAACCAAATATTCTAGATGACAAAGATTACAATAATAATAAGCGGCTCGCTGAGCGCAGAAAGCTGTTTTTATATAACAGCATTATTGTCTAACAATAAATTTCTATAAGGGGTAATTTTCGCAATAAAGTATACAAAAAAGCGTGCTAACTTTCCCATTCTGTTCAAAATAATAGAACAAGCAGTGTATCTAAACGAACTTTTAAAAAACCGGGATAGAATCGGGAATAAAAGGAAAAAAGTGAGCTATAGCGTCTTTTGATTCGTCGATTAATTGAAATAGCTAGCATTCCACTGGGTCGAATATGTTTTCCATATAAAATTTATCAGAACTTTTCTTTATCACTCACTTGATTCTGATCAATCAAAAGCAAGATGGCAAAATGAATATAGCTTATTTTCGCCTGAATTATTAATTGAAGAGAGATATTTATTAAAAACGATATAATAATTTATAGTTATTTTAATTTCTGTATGATGTTTTAATAAATCAACATATATTTTTTTCACATAAAAGGGTTGAAATCATTGAATTAGATGCTTTAAATTTTGCGGTTGTAACAAAAGAGCTTTTATGAAAACAACTGATTCGAAATTCTAATAAAAATATTTTCCTATTCAACAAGATTATTAATTAATTTTTGCATTTGTTCTTTTTATTTCAATATCATTTTTTACGTTTGTGTTAAATTATTAAAAAAATATTTAGCTCGTTCATTTATTTTAAAATATAATAGCTGAAAGTAATTACATACAAATATTAATAATTAAATAAATTTTAAACCCATAAATAATTTTATTGTACTAATGACTAATATTCTAAAACGGAATTTTGCTGAATTTCCTCACGGATAAAAAATATTTGCGAAAATTAAAAAAGAAATGTACAATTACTCTCTACTCAGTTATGGTAGAACCCAAACATAATAAAAAATCTTTAAAGTCCTTTATAACAGTCTTTCTTAACTGGAAGTCCGTGGACCTCAAAGACTCCAAAAAATGATTTCAGGGAGCGCAAAATTTTTAACAGAAGAAATATAGCTGCAAAAATTACATTAACATGAGTAGTTTTCATTTTTAATTTACTATTTTATTTTATTTTATTCATTACTAAAACTATATGTAATTATATAATATTTTTATCATTTTTAATGTGTTAAAAACGGCAAAAAAATAAAATTAAAAAATAGTTATTGGGGGATGCGAATTAAAATACCTGTATTTGGAAGGAGGGACTAAGAAAAAAGATTAAGAACCAATGATTTATAGGATAATATTTTTAATTTTTTTTCAATCATTTAGTTTAATATTAGTTTAGTTCAATCTAAGATCCATAATTTCTACCTCTAAGTGAATTACTCCTCAAATAAAAATTATCACACTATTTAGAATGTTATACTTTATCAACTGAAGGGCCAGAAATTAAAATTTAATTTTAAAATTAAAATACAATATGGCTGTTGAAACTTTTATGTGTGTTTACGAATTATGATATTTTAATTACATTGATATTCATTTAGAAATGGAAGATGAAGAATAGTTTACTTACAACCGTTTTATTTATTTATTCGTTTTTAGACGGGAGAAAAAAAAGTGGATATTTTTAAAATCATTGAAGGTGAAAGGGTTTTAAGGAATGATAAAACCCCTTAATTGTCTTTATATTATTCATAGCCTAACTATTTTTTTTTTTTTTTTGGAGGACGAAAAGCATAATCAACTAAATTTTATTATTTCTACATAAATATTTTAATGGAAATTTGTTAAATTATTGTAATTTGGGGTGCCATTTTAATTATTGTTTACTAAATTTCATTGGGGATCAAAATTTGTTTTTAGTTAAACTTACATGATACGATCTGTGATTCTTGAAAACTATAACCAAATTTATATCAAAATTTTAAAAGAAAATTTTTAATGAAAAATATTTTTTTTTCAATTGAAAATTTTTATCACCAAAACAGAAAATCTTAACCGCTTCAAATGTACTATAAAAAATTAGAACCTCTCTTTTTTACTTGTTTTAAAATTTCATTTCAATATCCTCAATGGGTACCGAGTAAGAGTCCCAAAGTCAAGAAATTAAAAAAAAAACGTTTTTCTTGAACATCAAAACATTTAATTTTTTGTTTAAATCAATTTTATAATCGATTTGTAAAAACTAATTATTTAAGTCCAAACTAATTGAGTTTTTATTTTTATTGATAGAATCATTTTTTTATTTTCTAAAAGTAGTTTGAACTGAAAATTTCTAAACCTGACGTGAGAACGGTGCATGATGTAACTAAT